>VZRF01005179.1:32527-141837 GCA_013396875.1 Vireo altiloquus | reverse complement strand
CTATAGACTTTTACAACTTTTACAGAGTTTGCATGGAAAGGATCAAAAGTACAGCTGTGATATCAGTGCATGCAGAGGCTCACTGGGCATCTCTGTAGCTGTGCCATTGTGTGTGCCTCATGGTCTCTCTCGAGTCTGTTCCAACCCCTAGGTCTTTTGNTTGAAGCTGGTAATATTTTATCTGCTTTACACCTGGAAATTTTCTCCCCAGAGTTTAGCGAAGTCAGTAACAGGAGAGCACTGCAGAAGATTGCTCTCTGGTGATGGAAAAATATTAGTGCTAGTGAGTCTGAAATGCAAATGATAGCTGGGCCACATGTATGGGTGGCATCAGGATAATCAAGCTTCATTTACAGCAGCTTACGTCCAAACACAAGAGCACACATATAGCGGAAGCTAAGTTTTCAAGCAGAAGGCATAGTTTAAAGGGATAAAAGTAAGGAGCAGATCCAGTCATGCTTTAGTCATTAGCTTTTAACTTGAAAGTCAGCTTTAGAGAAAAATGGTCTGAAGAAGAAGCTATCTCAGCAGGAAAAGGTTGAAAATGGAGCATGACATTTATAAAACAGCCTCTGAGAGAGCAGAAACTCTCCCTCAGACATACCACAGGTTTCCACATTTCTCTCGAGCAAAGTGCAACATGAGGACCACGCGTTTTACAGTTCTAAGCATATTTAATACAATGTTTTTACAACAGCTGTTGCTTTCACAGAACTTTAACCCCACTGTGTAAATGCATCACAGGGAAAATACTCTGTTGTCTTGGAGACAGGCCTTGCTCGCAAGCCCTTTTCCAGCGAGCTGGTGTCAGCTTTCAGCTCCGGCTGCATTCCAGGCAGGCAGGCACATCCCGGCCTCTCTCTCTCTGTCTTCATTACTGGCCCCGCTGAAGGACGGAGGGCTCAGGAATCCGGGATAGTTATAGGAGCTTCGTACCCAGCGTTTCCATCAGCACACCTGATGAGAAACTGGGAAAAAATAAGCCCTAAATAGGGAAGGGGGGCGGGGGCACGGAATTTGTAAAAGATTTTCTGGCATCCAATTTTTTTTTTCCCCTTTTGTTTATGTTTCGTTTGTTGCTTATCAGACCTGGTACAGAGCCAGGTGTCTTTTTCCTGCTAAATTTAAGCCAATTTACTGTCTCAGTTGAAAAGTGTTATGTTACAGCTGACACTTGGAAGATCTTTGGAGGTATCATGTGACAAATGCCTCTCGTTAAAGGACTCGGGAAACCTCTCCTGTCTTTGAGAAAGATGATACTATCTAGTGACTTGACCCCTCCAACTCTCTAACATATGCACCCACTGCTACAGGTAGTACACAGCAAACACTGCCCTCATTACTTGTTTGCAGATGCAGCCCAAAAAAATGTTCTAAAGCTCTGTCTTCAAAGTTAGACACAAGAAAAAGAAATAATTGGAAAGTTTTCTTAACCCCAGAATATGTATTTTCATCTCAGTTTTAGACATATGAATGTGCTTGAGGTGGCTGTGGTCCATGCATGAATAAAAATAGTAAAAAAATGATGCTATAAACTTCACGTATCACCACCAAGTATCAAAGAGATTTTTCAAAATGGTATAGCTGGACCTAATCCTGCAAAGCACTGAATGCCCTTAAGTGCAGTGAATGTTGAAAGGACCGAGGTCTCCCAAGAAAACAGTAAACATCTTAAAGAACTAAGGCTCAAAATCTATTAATCTCTCTGAAAACAGCAAGGTGCAGCCATACTTTTGGCTACCTTGTAGTCAACACTGCTTTCCTTCATGTATAAGCACTGCTTTTGTTGGCAGGTGGTGTAAAGCTAATGCAAGTCTAAAAAGTACCTATTGTTTGTCCCTGGACATCCTCATTAATGCTCAAATCCAGAATTCACTCCAGTCTAGGGCAACATTTAATTGCAATCTTTAGTAGAAACACACATTTCAGATCCCTTGGTTGAAATGACAATTCCAAGGCATATGTTTAACATTAGGACTTTTCTTTCCTGAACTAGAGCCCAGAAGATCAGCTGAATGTTTTTTCTAAAGGTTTAAAAGTAAAAATTCCTTGTGTCAGAACACTTGTGTGAGCAAAGATCTGAGAGAGCTTTTTGTAACTTTAACAATGCTTGACTGGAGTAAGAGCAGTAAGGTCCAGCATATTGTCCTCTCTGAAACAGAACAGCCCTAAACAGAAGTAAGAGTTTTGGCTGCTAAACAAAATTGGGATGGAATCCAGGTCTAGACCTGTGAATAAGTTCAATGCAGACAAAGGAAAGTTTTAGAGCTATGTAGTGTTAGAACAGAGAAGAGATCATAGAAGAGCTGTGTATCCTACAGCATTGTAGGAATGTCTTTCCTGAATTAGGCTGGATTTTAGGTTTGTGTTTTGTCTTGAACAATGACATCACATTGATTCATACTTGCTGATGCTCACAAAATATTGGTTACAAAATGGGGGAAGAGGGAAGACACCTTCAGCACAGGTCTAGCTTAACTGGCACAGACTGCAGCAATGTCTTCGTCTCATGGGCAAAGGGCCCAAGAGGCAGTTCAGTCAGCTCTACCCACCCCGAATGTGCTGCTCTTACAGTGAATGGTCCTTTTCCAGTATCTGCTTGCCCAAGACTCTGATGGGCAAGCTCTGATGAAGAGCCCTTCAGTTGGAGAGCTACATGAGCCAGCAGTGCCTACGTCTACTCTGCTGGCAATCAGGGGTCACAGCACTCCTGTGAGACTGAGCAAAGCCAGCAAATCATCTCATCCAATTCTGCCAGCGAGGGATTTCCCCACCTGGGCTGGGCAGCCAGAGCAGCTAGTACGGCTGCAATTGCTGTACTGCATGGCTTCATCATCCCCAGAGGGTCGTCTGAACTATGCTTTCTACTCATGTCTTTTTTCCTGCCCAAGAAAGGGTTTGAGCACCCTCAGTGGGGTGCTTTATTCCTGTCCGTCTTTTATGATTTTGTCCCAGAGGCACACCACCAAATAAAGGAAAATAAGATCCTAGATTTGCATCTCCCTTAATTTTCTTTTCCTTCTGCTTATTCTGCTGACACCAACAGGGGACAATGAAGAGCACTAATCACGATGATTTTCCTGATGCATCCAGAGTCACAATCTGAGCCCCAAAAAGTAAGGGTGAGAAGTGTAGCAGATTTTTAGCACAGAAATAAAGCTAGGAGAATGGAGGCAAAGACTCAATGCAAATATACCTAGAGTGGAGTGAGGAGGATTAGACTTCTTGGAAGATGTTTGCATATCTGTCTACAATCTAAAATAACAGGCCATGTTCTACAAGTGTCACACCCCTACCCCAAATAGAGGGGTTCATTAGGAAGCTGAACTGGCAAATGCTGTCAGGCTAAAGCATACTGAGCAGAGCCACTCTGATGTGAGTCACAGGAGAATCAGCACGTATTTGACATTTGTGTGTACAGCTTTCCCGTAAGGGAGAAGGTATTTCTGACTTCAGTATCACAGGCATATTTAAACTGTATCTCCTCTGACCTGGAGAGCGCAAAACCTCTTTGAGTTTGTGCTGACAGCTGNTTCAAAAGTGCACCTAAAAGTTATACACTAAATAGGTAGAAGGTTGCAAAGGCAGCTGCAAAAATCAATGTGACACTTCAGTTGTTTCCAGTGAATACTAAGCCAAGGTGAGCAATTAGAAATATATAGTACCTAATCACATCCATTTTGTTTTTGTAAAAGGACGATCCTTATCTTGGTTCAAATGAAAACATGCATGTGAAAGGTTCGTATCCAATCACAGCCTATACAATCTGACATATTTCCAGTCAACATGAAGAAACCCAGCTGGAACTCTGAGGCTCTGAATGTTCCCAAATATGCAGGGAGACAGGATTATTAATAAATGAATTAGCAATAAGCTTGGCTCAGTTCAAGGTATTATATTTCAAAATAGACTTGGCGGGGGGGGGTTGTGGTTTAAAACTGACTAAAGTGAGATGGTTGTGATTTATGTAATGCTAGCTCTGACGTATAATATTTTTCATAGATTGTACTCCTACATTTGTATGTAGTTAGAAGCAAAGATGTCCCATTGTTTTCAAGAAGGAAATCCTTCAATGTCAGAGTTATGTTCTCAGAATTTCATCTTGGCCTTTCAACTGGTATTTTATTTATCTGTGCTCCTGACCTCTGATATCTACAGTTTCTTATCCTCCATGTCTGCTGTCTTTGTTATTTTTTGGTGCAGTTGCAGACCCCTACAAATCTATGATAAAATGTTCAAGATTGTTTAATTTTCTTGGGAACAGAACATCTAACCCCATATTTTCAATCAACATTTTTTCTTTGGTACTTTCTTTCTGGAATCCAGAAATAAAAATGGGTGTGTATAGTTCATTTTATGAAATCACCAGTAAACACTGGTAAACAAAACATTTTTTCTGTCCCTTAACAAAATATCAAACTGGTGAGACAAAAAATTTTGAAACTTAGTGTTTGCTGAAGCAATGCTATGCTATTTTTATGGTCATATTTTTCAGTGAGATAGGAAAAAAGTCCTGATCTTTGAAACTAAAAGTTACATCAAAATTTTCCCGGCCAAGTGGCTATGTTTGAGCAACACAGGAAAAACTATAGCAGGCTGTACATCCCATTGTAAGATGTCAAAGTGCCTTACTGCGTCCTCACAGCCTGGCTGGGCTCCGACTCCAGGAGCAGAGTCACCCTGGCAGGTCCTGCAGCAGCCTGTGTCAGACACAGCAGCCTGCCCTGGGGCAAAGGTCCCCTGTGAGCTGGAGCCACGCAAGGAGGTATTCCGTAGTTACAGCCTTCTTTCCTGACGCCTCTTCTGATAGACCAGGTAACTAAACCTCTAGTTTGTGACAGAGCTGAATGTTATTAGGTATTGACAACAGATTATTTCAGTGCCCTTTTCTGGGGAGCCACCTTTCAGGTTAAAAAGAAAAAATAATTTTTTAATTTTCTGGCATGAGACCCTTTAACGTTAGAAAAGATTATGTGTTACAAAACATAGTAAAAAGCTTTCTCTTCTGAAACATATGAAATACTGAAAAAGAAATAAATTAATTTTCTGTGGAGGAATCACCTGCAGAAGTAAAGAGTCATCAGATCAGGTTTGATGCACCACTTCTTTGTTTTTCGGACTAAATGATCTCTGAGGTCTTTTCCAACTTAAGTGAGTCTGTAATCCTGTGATTTATTGGACCAGTTGCTGAAATTCTTGTGTCCTATCATCTGCTAATGGTGACAAATCCATCATCAGCTGTCAGATACTTGGGAAATAGGTGGAACTCAGAATGAAGTCATTCATACCTGCAGGTTTTTGAAAGACATGCTTACAGAGGTTGGTCAGTCTAAGAAATAAAAATGTAAGGGGAAAAAGGGGATTTCTTGTTATGTGGGTGTTTTTAGATTTTTGCTTGACCTAAGCAAAATAAAAAATAGATTAGTAGAATCAGAAACAAAATTCTTTTCATGAAATGAAGTATTTTTCGTTTTTTTGGTACTTTTTAATAACATAAAATATCAAAATACCACATATTACCATTTGTAATTATTTAAAGAACATCACATGAAATATTTGACACACTAACAGTCTCTCAGGTGAATTTAATGCAGATGGAATTGTTTCAAGGAACATGAACATTTTTTTTCAGCAAAAAGACCATTAGATGCACTCCCTTTTTCCAAATTAAATATCCACCAAGGGCCCAGTCAGTAACACAGACTCAGGTTGAGCAATTGTTAGAGCATGTGGGACCCTTGCCAGAGCTGGGATTGCAGGGTTGATCCCTCAGGGAAGAGGAGTATTGTAACAACGTTGCTGTGCTGAAAGACTTTTGAAGGAAGAAAAAAAAAACGAACAACCATGGGAAACCCTCCAGGAACTGCTTGTAATTAGATACAAATTCAGTATCATTTTAAAAAACAAAGAAATAATTACCTTCATTGTTTCATTTGGAATGCTGAAAAAAGCCCAAAACATCCTGGTTTTCACCAAGTTCCCTGAGTGTGCTGAAGAATGTGCAATACCTACTTGGCTAGTCTGTCTGGAACTACACCTAAACCACGGCTGTGTCATCTGCTGGTCGCACAGGTGGAAAGAGACACTTCCAATGCACAGTTCAGTCACATGCAGAATAGCCACGGGTACCCAACCACGTCAATTATTCTGCTCATGTCTCCACCTCACCCTTTCCTGCATTTCCAGAACACCATATGGTTTTCAGTCTTTGGAAGAGTTTGAAGTCTAGCACAGGTAGTGGAGACTCTATTTAAATGACTGCCCTCAATGCCTGTTCCACCAATAACAAGTGTCTGATTTCCCTCCTTCAATCACGCGATACTCTCTGACCTAAACTTCCCTACAGGTACAAAGTTGTTTTGAGAAACAATTTGCATCAGAGTACATGAAATTCATGTTAAATAGCTTTTCTTTTTATTTAACATCTGCATTATATACTAAGCATATACTGATGAATGATTTCTGGTTTTGTCAGCATCTGTCACCAGAATTACATTATCATGGAACCAAAGCAGTGAGGAGATCATCAGTCTCCTGAAATGATGTGCAGCTCATCAGCTCTCATTATTCTCACTAGTTCTTGGTTGCAGCAGCATGAACTTCTGGCCCACAGAAGGAGCTGCTGCTCTTGTTCCACTATTAGTTTATTAGTAATATTAGTTTTTTGGTTTAGTTAAGAGAGTGCTTTTAACAAAGATTCCCAATCACCCAGCTTATCACATGAAGTTTCAGATCACTGACTGGTCTCAGAGCACAGAAATTACATCCCCTTATGATTAAACTAAACCAGAGGACATCACTTAGCAGCACATTGACTGTACTCCCATTGCTAATGGACATTTAGCACAAACCAGACCAGAGCTACTCTGAAACAAAACTCCTGAAAAATATCTGTTCTGCTCATTTTATGCTCTAGAAGCTGTCTACTTACTAGGTACACAGATGTCAGGTTCACTGATGTACATTAGATTGTTACCTGTGAATGTGTGATTTCTGCACATCTTCCCATCACAATGTCAGAGTTCTCACTGTATCCACACAGGATGATTGTGGACCATTCTAGATATGACTATATTCAAAGATGCTTTCTTTTTTTTCTATGAAGGTTCTCTATTTGTTTACTTTGTCTAAATGACCTTGCAATATGAGGTGTGCTCAGCTCCTACCATCTCAGATTTTTGCTCTGTGTGGTTTTACCTACTCTCTTGGCTCTGAATTCACTTACAGACTGCATTCAATAAGAGCTTAAAGATAGCAATAAAAGCAAGTGAACCTGCCAATGGATTAATAAAAAATATGAAAACACTATATAGAAAATTCTGCCATCTCTTTTCTTCCTGCAATCACTTCTCAACTATCCTCAAACTGACAGACTTTTCTGCTGTATTTGCTTAGACAAAATGTGCCCAGCAACAAAGTATCTCCTTTTCCCTCCTGGCAACCAAAATATTTTTCTTTTAGCAAAAGGTTTGTTAGGATACAGCCCTGTCTTCCCCAGTAGCAGATGGGAGCTTGCTGGATATGTATCTCCTTCCCAAAAGCACAGCAAAGAGGGCATCCTTGTCCATCATCAATGACTTGAAAGTGTCAAATGTTCTCCTAAGCTAGTACTTGCTGTTTGCTAAGCCATGCAGTAGTGTTAGAAAGTGTTCTGCGTAATCTATGACTTGAAGACATGCAGGCTTGACTTTTAAATTAGGACCTTGTTATTACAGTCCTTTTGTTAGCCACCAGTGGCAGTATTAGAGAGATAGTATTGTGTATTCTGGCCTTTGTTAGGAGATCTAAGCCCTGCCTTTGATGCTCTGTGGTGATAAAAAGTATACAAAAGCTTGAAATGCAAATACATTAAAGTATATATTGCTTGGAGGATTCACATCTTTTGTAGACACAGGTTGTCTTGTGTGCTGCACTCATTATTGCCTCCGTTTAAGATGCATTTAGTTCAAGATCCTTCAGAGGAAGATGCACTAAGGTAAAAAAAGGTACTATTTTTATTCACTAGTTAACTAGTTGATGTTAAAGGTTAAATTTCAACAGCTTTGTCTTGTGGAGATTGATAGTTTCATCAGATTGTTGCAAATATTTTAGTACAAAACCATGCTTTCACTACAAACAAAATAAGCATCTACTGAATCTTCTTTTCACCACCAAAACAAACAAGCAAACTAAACTTTACAAAAAAACAGATTTTGTAACTGGGAAGTGATCTAGAATGAAATGGCAAATACAGAGTGGTAAGTTAATATATTAAGCTAGTAAGTTAATATATTTTCTTATTTTATACTTAATGCTGTCTGGAATATAGTTCTATGTAGGCTTGATTTACACCTAGAGTTAGGAATGTGCTCACACGCTACTGTTCTTTATGTACAGCTTTTGGCCCTGGCGAAAAGCATCTGTTTCACATGGCGGAAAATTGGAATCAAATTTACTTGGTTTAAATTAGTTCATTATGTGCTAAGTAGTGGTTTGGAGCTGTGGGTGTCATTGAAATGTTTTTCTTGTCTATAGAAAACTATGAAATTACCTAAAGTAAAGGTGGAAAATATTAACTAGTGCCAACAGCACTTGAAAAGAATGGATGGAGGTGTCAGGTCTTCACTATATGAATCATCTTAGATTATTAGCTCCCTTTCCTGAAGTGCACCTGTACTGGAGGGGTTTTGATGAGCAATAGATTTAAAAAATATGTAAATGATTAATGAGAATATGAGTTGTGCTTCTTGTAACCACAAGATTTAACAAACACTGCTAGGTCCATAGCAAATTGTAACTGAATCCCACTGATTTCTTGAGGCTCATGGAGAAACTCGAGTAAAAAGGACATTCCTGAAGGAAATACTTACCATAATCAGCATTTCAGTCATTCTGCTAAAAGTGTTTTGCTGTTACAAAACAGCAAAATGTTTTTTAATGAAAATCTGCTTTTACAAAAAGTGCACTTCGATGGTTTGAATGGGAGTTCAGGGGTTTTCTGACTGTGTACTTTCATGCCATACCATCTAGGAGGCATGGAAGAGTGGTGACTGTGGCTCTTCCCAGGAGCCGGGAAATCTGATTGTGAGCGATCTCACAGCATGAACACCAGGTCTCTGATCTCTGACCACTAACAGGTCATATATCAGGACATTGCCAGACACTGAAAACACCCTAAGCAAGTGAGCCAGCTGGCCAGCTATCCGAGTGATGTGCTGAAAAACATGTGTTGGCTCACTGCTGAAGGAAAAAAAGAACAATTCCAAGTTTAAAGATTGAGGCATCTATTTTTCTTTTCTGATTTTCACCTTAAAATATTTCAGTCTGAGACAAGTAAATGCTCTCCACAGAAAAGCACAGCTATTGAGCAGCAATCCTTTGTCTGTGCCACTGTTTCTCTTCAGAAGAGGCTGCAAAGCAATTACTTACTAGCTTTGGGCTATCAGATTGCAGAACAAAAGCTGGTACTGAGTTCTTCTCCCTCTCAAAGCTGTTACTTCATCATACACAAGCACTTGACATAAGTCACTATTTATTTATGTCCTCAGACACACAGGCCATGACTCTCATCAGCTCTCTACTCCCTGTCTGAACACCCTCTGCTAATTCTCTGCAGACAAAGCCCTCAAGTCTCTGGATACAGCTTTGGTCCCTCCTCTCCTTTAGTTCAGTAAACCCTCCCAGCTACCAAAAAAATCAAAAAATATATTGGGCATCAACAGGAAGGATCCTGATGGCAGAGGACATTGTTTTGCCACCTAATAAAACACAGTAGTGCTGCATGCAGAGCCTGTCTCTGAAGCCTGAGGGTGGTGTAATGTAGTTGGAAAGCACACATAAGAGGGAAAGAAAAATGCTTAGGTTGGCAGAGCAGTAGTCTTAGCAGAAGGCCCTAGGAGAACTGTGACTCTGACACAGAAAGTAGAGAGCTGGGGTATGATGTAACACATTTACAAAATGATAAAGGTTGTGACTAACCTGGATGTGAGGATCCTGTCAATCTCACATGGCTAGAGCTATAGGACACTCCATGAAATTCATGGATCACCGTGAGTCAGATGAAGAGATTCATTTATAGAGCACACAGTGAACTTCTCGAACTTGCTGCCAGAGGAGGGTGAGAAGGCAGGTAGTACCAGCAAGGACTCAAACAAGAAGAGGAGAAATTTGTGTGCAGTATCTATAATCTCTATATGGACACTAAGAAGACAAGGCAGGGATATAGCATGTCTCGGTGAAGAGGAGGAATGGCACCAAATTGTCCATGCTCACATGCTCTCCTCCATAATAGCACCTTACCTCATGGATAAACATCTTGAAAATTGTCCTGAACCTGTGGACAGGCTACCAGCAATTAGCAAAGTCCTTGAAATATTTAATCTATAACACAGGCTGCAACACTGAAATCAATACCAGAGGACTAAGCATTCTAGGGAAATCATTCGTTTTCCTGGAACTATTTCCCTTTTCAAAATAGTGACAAGTATTCTTGTTATGCAGCATCTCCAAAGGAGAACTGTTGTTCTGCTCCTCTGGAGACATGGCTTTGGCCATACCCCAGAGGTACCATTGGTGTTAATATAGTGTCATTGTTGTCATTGTACCTCTACAAATCTCCTGATAGTATTGAATTCAGCTAACTTATTTTTTAATCTTAGATATTAAATATTTAAGCTTTTTTTTCCAGGTTTTGGAAAGAGCCATTGCAACCTGTCAGCCTCTTACTCCAATAGGGGAGAAAAAAGCAGATTGCTAAAAGTTCCAATGACCAGATGCCTGACAATCTTCAATCCTTACTTATCACGGACAGGGGATTCAGAAAAGAATATACATGTAAGACATGAATATTGCTTTCTCTAAGATATGTGCATCTTTTGACATACATTGATTTGAAATTTGAGTAGTATCATCAGTGGGACTGTGATACAGAAAGAAAAAAGGTTTGATGGTATTCAAAATTTGCTGTTCACATGGCTTTGACTATGCCCAGTTAAGGCTGATATCCTTATGTTAGGAATAAGTTGTTTATAACTGGAAAATAGTCTTTGACTGTAGAGAACTGATTAGTAATTCCCCTCTTGCACTGGATCCCTGACTCTTGAACTGATTGACATAGATGTAACACCAGATCTCAAATCAATTGTCTCCATATGCATTTTAGATCTCCTATATTCCAGTCCTGATATGTAAAAATTTGTCCGCCCCATTTATCCCTTCTTTAAAATTTCTAACACATTGGATTACTGCAGCATAGGCTGCAATACTGCTATGGTTCCTGTTCAGCACTAGGCCTTCCTCCTTTCTTCATGGCATTGTCTCCACTCGTAAACAACAAAGTACAACACAGCCCTTAGACCACGCCTGTGCTCCAACCTCAAAGTGGAATTTCTAGAGACAGTACTTTCTGGAGCAACAGGCCTTCTCCTGTGCAGTAGGAGACCCCTGGAAGTCCAGTCAGTAGGGCTGTGGGCTCACTGAGGGCATGCATCTCAGTGTAACCATATGGGCTAACATTTTCATAAGCAGCAGCAAGCCTGTCAGTAATAATGGAAGCGTTCAAGCAAGGACACTTGAATTAAGAAAACTCTTACATACCTACTTTATACCTGGTTTGCAGCCAGGGCTGGAGGAGACTCTGAGGTTCATAGAGCTGCTGTGGATGCACATATGAGGTTATCTGTATCTTGTCCCTAGCCCTGCATCCACAGACTGCCCATGCAGCTTCCCTGCTCTCTAGGTAGAAACCAGCGATCTACAAATACCCTAGAAAGTGACAGAAGATGTTGAACTATTATACAGTTGCCAGTGTCAGACACAGGGCTAAGGGTTTAGAGAGCTGCAAGTCTGTGAGGCATGCATAGGTGAATAGGAGAAGGGACTCATGCACATACAAGCCCTTCATAAAATTCTTCTTGTCTTAGAGTTTATGGTTTGAGAAAAAAAGATGGCAAAATCTTGGTGTTGTTTTGTTCTTAGTAGAGATGCTTTGTGAAATCCATTTTTCAAAATGATGGACAACATCTGAGATTTTCTGTATGAAAACCATACAGAGGAGCAGACCTTCAGGTATTTTCAAGGCAACCAAGCAAGGGTTATCCTTCATTAACTCTGTGCGACGGGTGCCTGTCATTTGTCCTACCTTTATATAATTTTTGGGATCCTGGAAACTTTGTCAACAGCAAATCAAAGACCTTGCCACAGATTTTAAATTTTACCATGGTTTCTTCTTGATGCTTTTCAGGATAAGCAGTAAATTAAATACCAACTATATAAAAATCACATTTAGTTGCCAGGTAACTTACTCTGTTTTCACTGGAATAACATGGAAAGTTTGGAAGATATTTAACTAGGATTGAAATCCGACCCTAGTAACTGGAGAATGACCCTTAATATTGTGCCAGCCTTAATTTCCCAGCATCAGGTGTCTAGACAACTGTAAGTAAAGTGCAGGTGAAGGATAATTGTTTTAAGACACAATTAGATCAACCTAATTTAAACAGAGTAGCTTTTCCCATCACAGTTTACTCTTTCTTTGAATAAGTGGAATGATATGGAAGTGATGTCCACAATGCACAATGAAGGGGAATTCAAACCTTTCTGACTCAGTGCACTATATATAAAACTCTTTTCCAGAAGCAGCTGTTTCAGCACTGAAGGCAGCTTCAGTTATTAAAGAAATTAATTATTTAAAGAGACAGTGTGACAAGATGGATGTGAGAGATTTGCATTTGTTTTGCTTGCAACAGAGACTTCTTACATGACCTAGAGAAATTTTTCTTTATGTTGGGTTTCAGAGTAACAATTCACTGCCTTCGCAGGGATATTGCAAAAAGAAGGGTTTGAGTCCCCAACAGGAATGACATTGCTTGAGAGAGGTGGGGCAGTTCCTGTCCTCTGGTCCCTGCAGGGGTGGCCAATTCTTGTCCAAGTGCTCTTCCTCTCCAAGCCTTGACAGCCACGTGGCTGTGGATGGGCTGCTGGCTTGCCTGGATTGAAGACAGCACTCACAGGCCAAGTGAGGGTTTGCTGGGTTTGACCAGCTAACTGGTTTTGGCTCAGTCAGCTGTACAATGAGAGAGATGTGGGCCCGCCAACCATTGCGCCTCATCACTCAGAGCTCTGAATATATCCTCAGCTTGGCTATTCTGATGGTAGTAATACAAAAATATGTATAAGCAAATCAAACAAAAGTTATTTGTACTGGTTTTTTTCTTTTTGCTCACACGTTGTGTTTGTGTGAACCACTGGGTCCTGCCCACTTCCCTACTTTAACTGGGAGCTGTGTATTGGACAGTGGCAGCTGCATTAAGCTGAAATAACAAACTAAGGGCAGACGTAAGGATCTCCACTTCAATTACCACTGTGTGTTGCAACGCCTTGGGGACATAATGATATTAAAAATAAGAGCATGAACAGCATAAGATCTGCAGGAGCTAAGCTAAGTAACTACCTTCCAACACCTTGTCTCACAATAGAAGGGATAAGAGGCAGTTTGTAAGAATTACAAAAATTTACTGGAGAATTTTTTTCATTCCCAAAATACTAAACTGAGAAACAGTGTCATAGAATGACAATAGTGTCATAGAACAGCAATGTTGAAGAGCCACATCTCTTGAGAATTAAAATTTTAAAATTAACATTAACCCTAAAAAGGGAGCAAGAAAATTTTTGGAGATTAATGCAACAAGTGCAATTTCCTCATTTAAAGTAGGAGGCTATACTTTCATTTGATGGTGTACCTTGCAGCAAAGAGGAAAAGAGCTTTATTTCCTATTTGGTAAGCAAACGCAGGAAAAAAAAGATGATCTCTGGGGCCTGAGCTCCTTATTCTGAGTGCATAGATTTGCCAAAGAACATGGAATAACCACTCTTCAGCTTCATGGCTTTCTTCCTCGCTAGCAGCTGGCCAGACACAGGTGCTGGCAAAAACCCCACCAACCACTGAAATGTACTGGGAAGAGCTTTGTTATTTTATCACCACATTCAGAGCGTTCCTAATTCTCTCTGGTTTGAAGTGCTCCTTGTGAATACAGTGAAAATAAAAAGAGCTCCAGAAAGAACGTGATTAAACACAGAAGAACTTATTTGCAAATACAAGAGCGAAGGAAACAATTGTGCAGTATCTGTGCAAAAAAGACACTGTCTGGGGTGAAATGTGATTGTACTTTCACTTTCTAGCGATTCTACCCCTCTACAAATAAAGTTGTAGCATCTCTGTCCTCCGGCATGTACCAGAGGAACACATGGAGAGCTGAAGAAAATGCTTTTTTGAGGGTATGGGAGAGTGCCTGGACACTCAGGAAAGCCACACGATAGTCAAGTAGCCATTGCATCTTTGTGATGTCAACACCATCACCTGTGATGCCACAGAATTTTTCTGGAAACTGGAGTCTTATTGGGCACTTGGTTCTTACAGTAACACCAGGAGGCCAAAAGAGCAGCCACAAGGCATCTGACGTAGTGCTGGGAGCTCTCTCCAGCAGGAGACAGAGAATTGCATTTGGAGGCAATGTGCTCCCATATCAGTAAAGAGAATCAGGCTACAGTCAAAAATAACCTATATCAGACAATGCCATTTTTTGGGCTGGACCATAGCCACAGACCAGGGGAAAGGAGAGATTTCACTGTGGTGTCATATACAGAGGAGCTTTCTTCCCATTACTTTTGTCTTTGCAACCCTAGTGGCATTTGCTGTGCCAGGAACCTAATAACTTGGAATCTCAGTTTTCATTGGTTTGAAGTTTAAAAGGCCATAGTTTTTTGTAGGGTGGGGGACAATAATGAAAGTTTTGAAGGAAGAAAGCATATTGCAAAGTAAACAGTTCAAATTATGGAAAAAGGAAAACACCATGGGTTCTGGTATCCCTGGTAAATCTGCTCTTACCCCATGTCCCATTTCAAATTTGCACACTGCACTTCTTCAGTGCTGATACAAACTTTGGTGGACAGAGTAGGTGGCACAAAGAATAAATATCCTTTTGGAAAAAAAAATTTTTTTCCAGCCACATCTGTGTTGCCAGATGGCATTAGCTGAGCACCAATATGAAACAAGCTATTTCAATTAGTTAGCTCTTACAGCAAAAATATCTTTTTTTGAAGACAGATATTGTATGAGGCATTGCTTGGAAAGCACAGAAGTTATTTGTCTTCAGTGATGAAATTTTCATCAGTTTACTGAACAAGACTTGTGGCATTATGTTTTAGACAGTATTCCACAATGCTTTTCTCTAATAGTCCCCAATTTTGCCAACATTTGGCAGTTTTGTCTGTGCTCATACCTAAGTGTTTGTAGGTTTCAGATCTATGTTTGTTTAAGGCTTTTCACAGTTGTGTGTGCCTTTTTTTTTTTTCATTTACTGTAGTAGAGCATGGAACAAGTAGTGGTTTCTGGAGTTATATTTTTTCAAATGCATTCCAGCTTCTCCTGACTTATCAGATTCAAGGAAGGAATGAGAGATTAGTGCAAAGTGAGGGCAGGGAGATGAGAATAATGTAGCCTTAGGAAACCTAAGGCTTTGTTCCAGGTCCATGTAGTAAGACAGAAAATATGAAGTGGAAGATGAAAGATCCATCTAGAGGTCTGAGTGACAAATGACAGATATATCTCCCAAGGTGTACAATGTCCTCAGAGCCTTTCAGGAGAACAAGAGCCTTATATTACTTGCCTGCCTATCTACTGTTTTTTCGGTGGCAGTGGAGAGTATCTTACTGATGCCTATGAGAATGATTGAATTCAACCTTAGGCAGAAGATTGCAATGGTATAGATAATCTGGTCCCTAAAGTAATCTTGGTGGCCTCAGCTAATTCAATATATGGGCTGATTTTCTTATTGTGGAAATCCTAGGAGAAACTTGCATTCACCCATGGCTCAATCTACAAAAGGTGCTAAGTTTTTCCAGCAACAATTAATTTCATGTGCAGTTGTGGGTGCTTGCACCTCTGAAACTCAAGCCTTACACAGTTTCTCATTATCCAGGGGCATAAAAGTGATTGAAGGAGGGGAGAAAAAATGACAACCCCAAACTTCATAAACATTCATTAAAGTCCATCATCAGTATCTAAGCAGCATGATAGCATAACGATATGTCAGTTGTCACTTTGTAGCATGCAAGTTTTTTTCCCAAATTACCCCAGTAACAAAAATAAGAAAGGCAAAATGCACGAAGAATATGGCCATCTGGAATACATAATGTGGAAAGATCTGCAATGCATTACATGGTCTGGAAAGTGGCTGGTCAAATTCCAGAGAGCTAAGATAGACTTCAAAGTCTGGCCGCACATCAGTGAAACTGCTGATCAGCTCAGATATTTAAAGTGGGTGTAGATGAATGAATTTATTACATTTTTTATCTGTTGCATTCATATGGGAAAACATGTCTGTGGACAGGTTCTCCACTGATTTCATGTTTTGTTCTTTTATTTTAACTGTGTACTATATTTTCATAATTTTACATCATATTTCAGTTTTATAAAAATAATTTATAATGCCATTGCACAAGAGAGAAAAAAACCAAAAAGCCCAAATAATTGTAAAGAATAAGATATGACTCAAATACCTTTTAAAAAAGTTAGATAATTTTAATTTTAAAATAATGAAAGACAAATCAAGTTGGTTTTCCACCTTTATCCACTTTTTAACTAAACAAAAATATTCCATCATTCGGGATTTTTCATGTTTTAATTGCAAACAGCTTCCTCCTAAATTAATTGATATGTTTGACTCTTATTTATCCAAGCTTCTCTACATTTGTTGGAGAAAGAGAAAGAAAGGTGAAGCCATACACCCCATTATTTTCATGTGCTGATCCCAGAATGGCATGTATCAGCCTGGGGTTTTGATATGTTCAAGGTGTATTTTACCAAGCCTATGGATGAAACCATGAAATTCCAAACTTTGATCATCTCTAATGGCACAACTGGATTATTCTATTCTTCTTCTAAATGATAGTTTTGTTGCAATAGCTCATATTACCCTTCATTAGGCTCTCCAAAGATGAAACTACTCAAACTAAGCATAATCTTACTATTTTACGTATTATTTAGACACTAATTTAAATGAGTAATTAACAGATGATTTTTACTATAAAATACCAGAATTCTGTTCATGACAGTTTTTTCATAAATTAATTAGTTCGTGTAAACTTTTGTGCTGAGTATTCTCCACTATGCAATTCAGTTTCCTGTTTTTACAGTGCAAGCGTCAAGTAAACTGCTGGGAAAGCTGTTTTAATTGACTTTTAATTATAGTGTAATACGTGCATAGGACTGGTTTCAACGGAGTAAGAGAACTATCCATGGGAAATGCATTTGCCACTGGGTTTTTAAGGTTTTACCTTCCCTGGGCCTGTAACAAAATCGCAGTTTAATTCATGCAGTTTCCCATGCTTCAGCTAGACTAGCACCCACCCAGGAAAATACTGAAAAATTCCTTCAAATACTGTCAATAGCTAGATCAGCACATACAACACAGCAGAAACTGCACTCCCTCTTAAAACTGTCTCCTCCCTTTCAGGAAGATAAGAATAATTGTCTCAAAATTGCGATGACCTTGGAAGATAGATTATGTTCTCCACAATATTTTTCTAAGTCATTAATGAAGTCACTTAGAGAAGTGGGTATTTTCTGTAAAATGGACATGGTTAAAGACTGATAATTGCAGTTAGAGTGGACTTCAAGCAACTGTGATTATAGATCACTTGATTATTTCAATGACCATCTCCCTGCCAGGGGGCTTCCTCCAGAGATCTCTGAAGCCTTTTCAGCAGTGCATTCTTCACCAAACCTCAAAAGCTGAGGTTCGAGGTGATTTACCTCATTCTTGCCAACAGCTTTGAAACATCCATAAGGGCAATCCCTATGGACATTTGACTCATCAGCTTCCTGTTTCTACTGAAACCCAGATGTAAGAAATAATCTACTATGGCTGAAGAAGAAAAAAAGAAAGAAAAAAGTTGGCTGAGTATTTTAAAATCTTCACACATCACGGAAGTTTGGGTGTCATTTTCCTCATGTTTCATTCATACCTTTAAAAGAAGACGAAAGGAAAACATGTACTTAATCAAAATCCCAGCCGCACTTCCTGAGCCTATGTGTTTTGCAGATGGGAAGACTTAGAAGACAGATTGATTTTTAATCAATGTTAAATAAAGAAGAACATCTGCTTCATGTAGTGAAAATGTACCCTATAGTCCCAGTCATCTGGCACAGCTGCTGCTGACATCACTGACTCAGTGACAGGGAAAGTGTGGTGGTAGCACAATGCACACCCAAGGTGGGAAAAGGGGTACCTGTGATAGAAAAACTCAGGACTCAAGAGTTCATTTACCCCACCCAGGTCCAAGACACTGGATGAAGGGAGTAATTCCTCATAAAATCCATTAAAAAAAAATGCCTTCTTTATTGTAGAAACAGATCTAAAAAAATCAACTGCTCAAATAGCTAACATTTCTAAAATTACTGTAGACAGGGTCTAAATTTTATTGTTTGGTTGCAGTCTCATTGTCTTTTAACCACAGTAGTGTGAAAACAGAAATGGCTTGGGTAATTATGCCATTTTATTCCGTAGTACAACTTACTATTTGCAAGTGAAGAAATTCCTGTTTGAGGAGAAGGAATTGGAGCTCTATAAGCCTTCAAGAAAGGCTAAGAACTATGAGTACACTGCCATGATCTGTTTCAGTCGTTTTGAAGCTTGAGAAAATAAAACTGCAAAAACCAAAAAACTAAGGTGTTTTAAGAACTATGAATAGAAACCAAACATAATAGTTGATATAAACAATGTATCAGTGACTTGAAGGCTAACTTTTTATTAAGTCATCCAGGAAAATTATGCAAGATATTATGTTTACAAAAATATAGGTTAACTTTTAGAATGAACCATCCACATAAAAGAAATGTTTCCTAGATAACTAGTTTCCAAGAAAAATAGATCAACCAGCTGCAAAAAGGTGTGAAATGCATGCTAAACTAAGAACAATAACATGAACCTGTGTGCAGTAATGTTCTAAAGAGTCTGAAGTATACTGGATGTAGCTATTTTGGGAAGCTGTTTGGAAATCATGTCAAGATATGACTGTTTAGATGAAAGTCAAGAATTTCTCCAGTTAATCAAAATGAGATTTGACTTTAAGGCCTCTCCAAGCTTACTTTATAAATTGGACTATTGAGGGCTCTTTAGCAGAAGCACAAGCTAAAATCATACCCCATCTTCGAAGAAGTGCTACCAGGTAAGAAAAAAGCGTGCTGCAGGTCTGAAGAACCACCATTCCCCCGCCCAAAAAAAAAATCAGGGCCTTGTTTCAGAGTCTCTAGGACACAGCAGTCTTTGTCTTCTGAACATTTTGTGACAGGCCAGGGCTTTATTTTGGCAGGTGATAACCCAGTTTGAGGGCAAAGCCTTGACTTATCAGCTACCTGCTACTTATTAAGAGCATGCTCAGCCTTGTCTATGCTTGTTAAAATGTGTCATTCCAAAGGTTCTAGAGTAACTTTTGAAGTCACTTTTAAGAATACTAGGTAAAGATCCTTTAGTGAGTGTAAAGAAATCCAGATTACTTTGACCATCATTTAGAAGAAAGGGAGGGGGGAAGGTCAGATACACTCTCTCCTTGCAAACAAAATGAAAATTTCTGTGTAGTAGCCAGGAAAAAACAAACTGATCCTGCTTCTTCCTGGGGGCCAGAGTACTCCTACTGCCCTTTCCGAGGAGTTGCAGCTTCTAGCTCGTTCCTAACACAGCTATGGGTTTTGAATCAAACCCTCTATTAAGAAAATTAGGAAGGGAGGGGAGTGTGTAGTAGAAAAATGTCCACATATAAGAAATATACGAAGGCTATCACTAGAAAGAGAAAGGGAGATCTTGAGAAAATTGATAAATAACTCATCTGAGGTATGTCTTGGGTTATAAAGTCTTGCATGTCTTAAAATTGTCATATTTGGCAGGCAGCCCAGACCAAGTTTGCCAGGCATTGAAAGTTTACTGAAAGTCTGAAAGCAGGACACTTATCTGTTTGGTTTAGTTTTACATGCATGCCTTTTTCTTTCATCTTCTTGCCCTACTTCATGTTTTTCGTATTCTTGTTTAAATGTTCCAATTTTTAGAATGTCCTAATAATCCTTTGAAGCATTTAATTTCCTCTTTGCCAATCTAAGCCAAAACACAGACTATATTCCCTTTGACTGATGTCTGACCATGAGGATTATTTTATCTGTGCTTGCACACACACACATACACACAATGCAGGCACACATTTACAATACTTCAGAAACACACCAATCTGCTACAAATCTGAAAGCAATCTTCAGCCCAAATTCCTCAGGAACTCGCTCAGGGACTTTTTCAAGGGCAATAGAGGAATATCCCCTGTGTTCACATTTATTTAATGGAGAAACATCTAGACTGCTTTCAGAGCTCCATCCAGCAGAAGATTGTGTGTCCCACTAGAAAACTAAGCTTTCTTAGAGAACCACCAGTGATGAAAAGCTGTTCTTATGTTGTCATGCAAACTATGCAACTTAATGTGTACTTCCCTTAGGAGGTGACATGGAAAAAAAGACCTAACTAAAGTCTTCTGATCTAATGCCCAAAATATATTGCATTTTTTTGCTTTATATATTTTAATGAAAAAAGGTCTTCTGAAAATATGCACATTTAGACATAAAAGTACCAAATAATTTAAAATAATTACATTGTAAATGTCAGTTTTTCATCAATGAAGCAATGAAGCATATACAGCAGGGGCAGGGAGACTTTGTCATGCAGGTATCTACTTTGTAAAGCTGCACTCCAGCAGCAAATATTTTTAAATGTAAATCATAACATCATTGAAGGGATATTATCTTTTTGTGTCTGCAGTCCATTTCTTGTCTCCTTTGGATGGTTTAGAGGAAGGTCCCAGTGCACTTAGCTTGGTCTACTGACAATCTTGCAACGAGCGACCCCCACGTGCTTCACTCCCCCATCCAAGGAAGAGCCACACAGTTTCCCCTTCTGCCTGCAGTCACACAGGAGGATAAGGGTCCAGAAAGGAAGAAAGAATGTAGAACAATTAAACTCTCACAAGGTTTTCCAGGCTCTACTCTTTCTCCCCGGTGTTTTGCTTTGTAGTTTGTTGGATAAAATAGTAAAAATTTGCAAAGTACTAGGGAGCTCATCTGTACAGAACAAAACTGTCAGATTCTATCTGTATATGGGTAAGTTTATGTAAAAAAAACCCCAAAACTGATTGTCTGACAGAAACCTGCATGTTCTCCAGAAACTTGCTTCTTTCTGTCTTGAGTAAAGCAGTGGCACATTTTGCTTTCTGATTTTTTCTGATTTCCAGACTGCAGCACAGTCTGTGTGTGCTATGAGGCATATTAAGCCAAGCAGTATGCTGCTCTTTTCAAAGAAACCCAGCCAGTAAGACACCTATGATGGGTTTTCTTCATAGGCAGGGAAGGTCACTATGATATAAGAGGCAAACACAAAGAGTACTTGTTCCAGATAACCCACACTAAGTCCCTGATAAACTTTCCTTACTTCTTTCCTCCAGGAGCTCCAGCGTCAGTCAAAGAGAAATACACAGGGAAAGTACATGTTCGGCTGAATATAACACACCTGCGCTCTCTCAGGAACACATTTTCACAGAGTTGCCTTCTAGTCCAAAAATTATTTGGCAGAAATCTTACTATTTTTTGTTTTGTGGTTTTTATCTAGCTTTATAACTGATATAGGGAACAGTGAAGCCCAGACTCCAGCCTAAAGAAGATCAGTAAACATATATACATCCTTCCTTCATACCTGGTTGAGAATGCTTACTTTTGTACCCAGAAGTTCATGAAGATGTTACAGGATCCCAAGAGCGGACTTGGTGCCCAAGTACATCAGGTGCCTTCTGATCACCAGATCAAAATGTGAGAGCTTAACAGGAATTGCATAGCACTAAGAATATTTCTGAGATGTATATTTTTTTATTAGAAGAACTGTATGCAATTAATGTTTTCAAGATATATTATTTATCATTGTCCCTATACTCTCTGAAAATTACATAGTGGAAAAAGTAAAAATTAAGGCCATTTTAGGTATAGCATTGCATCTACATGAATGAATGGAACAAAATTCAGCTATTTAAGTATACTTTGTATAGACAGAAACAGAACAACCAATGCTTTAGAGATATATCATTCTATATAAAATAGCAGAAATCACTTTTTGACTCTGAAATTCTGTTCACTTTGTGTATGCAAGTAAATTTATCAGCAAGAGACAGAGTATAAGGCAAAAGAGACATATATAAATTAGAAAAAACTCTGCAGGAGAAGACTTCTCTTACACATATAATATCCCACAAATAAAGTGAACTTTTGAAAAGATATTACTAGCCCCATGCTATTCATCAGAGAAAGGAGAGCTTTTAAAAACAGCTAGCGTATGAAGAAAAATGCCTTTAACAAATATTGTCTTAATAAAACCTTGATTAAGCAAAGACTTCTCAAAGCATATATTCCCTAAAAACTCCTATGACACTGTTCTAACACCTAATTTAATATTTTCTTAATTATAAGTAGATTCCACCAGTGAAACACATTTTTAATTTATCCATTTACTCCACCCCATTTAGGCTCAACAAGGTTCTTTATAAAATGGACACAGGTGCTGCACAGAGATTTCCTCTTCTTGTAGTGCTTGCTTTATATATAGTAGTGGCTGTATAAAACATTTCCTTTCTGAAATGAGAGGATTAAGCATTTTCTTTTTGCTTTTGTTTTGTTTGTTTGTTTTGTGAAACTAGGAACCTTGCTGGAGATTTTTTTTGCTATATTATTGCCTCCTTCTGTGATGGTTAAGGGGTTAATATGCTGGCATAAGGTATTGATCAATGCACAAGGGTAAGACTGAACCTGAGCTCTTGCTTGGGTTGTGCTGGATGAAACAGACTCATACCATGCTTCAGTTATGATCCCTTTATTTCTTCAAAGAGCTATACAGCAGCTGAGCTTATCGCAAGCTTGGGAAAAAGATTTTATTGGCATGTGAAACCTAGGAAACAGCAGGTCCTTGATTCAGTTCTTTGCATATAAGTGTGCAGCTCTGCTCTCTAGGGACAACAGGCTGCAGTGTTTTAAATAATGTAAGTAATTAAACGTCTGTTTCTTACTGTAGTTTGTGGGCTGACTCTAAACTGAGAAGAGCAGTTCTTCAGACAAAATACTGAAGAACAGAAGAATGAAATACAAATGCCATTCAATGGCTTCTAACATAGCTGATAAATGCTTCTTCTGGTCCTGTATCTGTCAGGTATGATATTAAACTTTCTCTGGTTAATCCTGGATACAGGAATTTCACAAATATAAAAAAACCATAGTTTTGCAGTGAAGTCACCTGTGGTGTGAGCTGAATTTTGAAAACTGATGGATTTACCTACCGTATGGAAAAGCCCAAAAAGAACTGCTTTGTGGATTTTCAAACGTGTAAGATTTGAAAATTTGTTTAAAATACTTGATTGTGACTTCAGTTTCTGTTCACATGTATTTTTCTAAAAATCAGTCCATTTAAAATTAATTCAGGATGATGCAAAATGTATTATCTTCTGTATGCTTGAGGTTATTTAAAAATATATATGCACATTTCTAAATGAGCTTCAGAATACATTGCTGTTCTTTAGCTGATATGAATTAAGCCTATCAAATTACAAAAATCACTTTTTTGCTGTCTTCTCTGTTTTTGCAGATGAATATCTCCATGACAAATAAGTACAAGAAAACAACATATTCATGAAGTCTCTCATTGCTTTCCTTATTATGAACATCTAGTTATCACCAGATTTCTTATGTGACTGCATGGAGCACACCAAGTGTAGATGCCTTCATGTATGTATGGAAAAACAGTGTCACACAGCTTGATAAGCTCATATACATAACTTTCAAGTGTTCAGCTACAAAGGAAATTAATATTTTAAAGACAGTTTGTGGGTTGCTTAAGAAATTTTTGTGTGCAAACATTGCCCAATGAAGAGAGTAAAAAAGAAATGTGCTTTCCAACTAAATGTACCCAATAAAGGCTAAATGACGCAAAACACATCTGGCTTCAGGTTTTGCAATGCACTCCATAAATGAATTTTGATTAGTCACAGGTTTGCAAATCTACAAAGCAAAGTTGTGTCCAACGTCTCTGTACATGGAAAGCTACTTATGGTATTTGGCTGGAGACCTTACAAAATTTGTATTCCACCAGCTTTGTGAACTATTTTTTGTGATTATATCCAAACTGCACTTCGACTTCTGGCTTGCTCAACATAAAGCACAATTCAAAATCCAAAGCTAAAGGTTCTGTATAGGTAGAAGCAAGAGAAAATGATCATGTGAACAAATAATGGCTCCACAGCCAAATTTGCATAGCACTACTCTTTTGTTTTTATTTGCCCTTTAATACATGAGCAATTTGTATTTTGAAACTCAAGCCCACACACTGGAATCAGGATTTAAAGAATGAGGTTTTAAAAAATGTCATGCATTCAAAAGCTGCTCAGATCTGTATCAGTGTAAGTAGTGTTTTCGTTTCATTGTTGTAAGGAAACTATCTCAATCCAGTACTTTGCAATTGCTCTAAGATTGTCAGAAGAGATTTTGGTTCATATCTGGAAGTAAAGAGGCAATCTCAGTAGAGAGGGGTAGAAAATATTGTGTGGCCAGAGGGCAGCTTTGAGAAAAGAGAAAGCAAAAAGAGGAAGATGCTTGTAGGTCTCACTGTCAGAAAGTGAATATCCAGTCATCCTGTTCCTGATGCTCAGTAAGCACAGTAAATATCATCAGAGCCAGAACTTCAACATGACTTTTCTTCTGCTGGAGGAAAGAGAGGGAAATGTGTCCATAATGAGTTGTGCACTTGAGTGCTATGGAAACAAATAATCAGAGGAACTTGCTGGCATACAGAGTCTCCCAAAAGAGACAAAAAGCTATAGGAAGTATGGGAAACACAGGACCAAAGCCACCTTTGGTTTCATAATTTACCTCATCTACTCTGGTTTATCTCTCTGTATGAACTGGAAGAAACTTTATGTGCAACCCATTTTGTGATATTTCAAACATGTCCCAGATGTCAGCCCTCAGTATGAGAGTAGGGAAGTCTGTTTATAGGGAAATGCAATAGCTGCAATTTATGGTCTGCCAAAGTCACTATAATAACTGATTAGTGAGTTAGTGGGTTTCTGGTATTCTGCTTCTACTAACCACTTTTCTCCCATCAATTGAGATGTCTCATTTTATGACTTCGAAGATGCTCAGAACAATGCTAGAAGGCAAATGGACAAAGAACAGTCAGTAGACCTGGATTTTAATTTAAACAATACAAGTACAAATACGACTACTCTTCATCCCAGCTAGAAATTTACCTTTTGAGGTATGAAAGCCACTACTAAACTATGTTGTTATTTCCAGTGTTTGGGCACAACATAAAAAAGTTCTTGATTTATATAAAGGTCCGATCCTCTCACAACTGGAAAACATCTGTTTGAGAAGTTTGGTCAAACCAAACAGGCACTTCCTCAGTCTCTCACTGTACTAGCTAATAAAATAATAATAATATAAAAAAAAAGAATAGCAAGGACCAGCAGATGTTGAGCTCATATCTTTGGCTTTTCCAAAGCTGCAGAAACAATCAGATGAAAAGACCCAGTCATAACATGTTCAAAATTGATTGAGGAGGCTGCAATTATTTTGCACAGCCTTGTTGTATACCCAAGGCCATAAACTCCTCTTCACCTGAAAAACACAGTGCCACAGGTTCTAAGCGGCAAAGAAAGGAAGCTGGACAAGAAGACAAAGACAGGGCTCAGATCTGAAACAGTGGAAGAGACAGAGTGAAAGAGAAAATTAAAGAGCAAGAAGAAGGGGCAGGACTCTTCATGTGGGATGGTGTTGTGTTGTATAGGTATGCAAGTGAGTATAAGCATGACAGCTACACGATGACTGGTTTAGCAAGGCCAATATAAGAGATGGGAGGCACGTGTGGCTCTGCAGAGCACACACACAGAACAACTTGAGAGCTCATCCTTGTGACCAAACCACAGTCACCATGGGCACTTCTAGCATCATTTCAGATCCACAGCCCCAGGTGTGACAAGGGTGTTGATCCTGTACTGTGCCAGTAAGGGGGGACCAGAAAGCCTGGATACCCCTGCCACAGGTGGACAGGGTCACAAGGCAAGGGACTCAAAGCTTACAAGTCTCAGCAGATCTGCTCACTCCAGAAATGGCCTTTGAGAACCCTTCTTGAGAAGTTTCCTAGACAACCTGGCTTTCCAACTGGGGGAACTGCATGGCCTCATCATAAGGACCCTGTTTTTCTGTAACCGTGTAATCGGGTCCAGGCTTGTGCAAGGTGGATGGGTGTTCTGGAAATAAAAATCCAAACTCATCTCCCTGAGAGAGTTGGGAGATAGAGACGATTCAGGAGTTAAACTGAAAATGGACTGTGTCTCGAGGCTCCCAATGAATATATGTTGATCTACTTCTGTTGATCTATTTTGTCTAATGTAACTTGTAATGAAGCATAAGAGTAGATGAGATGACATGTGAGTGTTATGTCAGGACACTTTGTTCTCTGCTGCTGCACAATAACTGCGATGCCAGGAGGGTCTTACCTGCCTGCTGGAATTCATGACACATTCTCAGAAGCAGAATGTCTCTGTAGCACAACTTGAACAATGCACTGATGAGTGGCCAGGACATGCAGGGACAAGGCAGACATCTCCACAGTTAAGAAATGGTCAGTCGTCCCATGAGAATGAAAAGTTTAGAAGGTCTGCCTGAGGCATGTATTTGGAGAACAGAAAACCTCAATGAGTTCTTATACAATGCTGTGATCTGCCAACCAAAAGAACAAAGGACGTGTCTCAGAAGATTGCAGGCGAAATGGCTATACCCTGATTAAACTGGGAAAATGTCTTTAATACCATGGTTATACAGAGATATAGACAACTCTGTTGTAATGTAGTCCTCAGAATGGAAGCATACTTGAAGATCCAGGCATTCGCTTCTTACAATGCGATATTAAATTTCTGATCCCTGCTTTTTTCCTCTGGCTCATACATATGTGGTCTGCCTGCAGCCACTTTGCATTCATGGGAAGGTCTGACTGGATCTCCAGAGAAGTGCCTAGAGGCTGTCTGAACTCTGCTCCTGGCAGAAGATATTGTGATGAAAAGTCAGAACTGGAGATGAAGAGACCCCATGCTGCCAGCAGCATGCTGGCCTGTGAGCTTAAGCAGTCTGCTTAAGATTTCAAATAAATGTCTTGAAACTGGAAACTGGAACTTCACTCGCCTGTCTCTTAGAAGGGAATTATGGGAAATTGGATTGCAGAGATGCAAAAGAGGCTGAAAGAACATGCAGCCTCTTCTGCTCCACTGTCACAAACCCAAAGACAGGCCTACTTTGTTGTAGTATCATGTGCTAAACCATGTCCTCTGGATCAACGCTTCCTTTATTCTGGGACAAAAACTTTTCTGGAGCTGGCTTATTTGTTCTATCCCGACAGGCTGAGGAGAAGCCTTGTACAGCCATCTTGTCCCATGAAACAATGGAGGGAAATTTGAGGGTTTGGCTTTACATGAAGTGTTTGCCACTTACAGAGAGGAGGACCTCATATCTTCCTTAGACAAACTGCCTATAAGTCTTGACTTTTCTGTTTTAACTCCTCAAAGCAGTCTAGTTTCTGGAGAGTAGAAACTGTGCTTTCAAAACTGCATAATCTATCATCGGTATGTTTCCCTACTTCATAGTTATTTTTCATAATTTTGGATCCTTTGCATAAAGTAATCATTTCTTCAAAGGCTTGTATTGAAAACAAGGTAATTCAATACATCCTGATGAAAACAACTAATAGAACAGTCTAGATATGTGATCATATCTGTTTGCAGGACTGGGTCATTTCATTCATCCAGACTACTAATATCCACATTTGCCGTTATCTTTTCCCAAGTTTTACTGGGGATAAAGATATTTTACTGTGATAAAATATTTCCTCTAATTCAGCAACCAATATCTTGATAGATAAGAACTGTCCAGCTACATAAAATGAGACATGTGCTTGGTCTGCACCTGTATGTCTACAATAAATAAAAATTTAAAATATAAATATGATGTTTATAAAGAAGCCTGCCAACATTTGCTAATTAGAAACAAAAAACTCAGTTTGAAACATAGAAAAGAGAGAGTATTTGTTAAAATTTTTGGAAGAGTTATTAGCTTCTGTACATATTTCTGTACATATATCTAGTGGTATAATTTCTTGCAGTTAAAAGACATAAATGTATCATTCTGCATTCAGCAAAGTAATAATTTCTTTTTTCCCTTTTTCAGAAAAATTCTTAAGCAGATACATAGTTTTAAACCAAGTCCTACAGAAGTCAGTGACTGCTATGCCCAAAGTTAATCACACACCAGCTTGGTTTGAGGACTGACCCTACCTAAGCTCAAGGATAAGAGCGTATTTCATATGCTGGCAGCTAGCTGTATCGCCATGGTTGTGGTGGGGAGAGTACAAAAACATTTGCAGATGTGTCATAGCAGTGCCAGAGGGATAGTTTGTGGTATGTTGCAAACAGAAAGGTGACCAAAAACTTAGAAAAAATCAGAAAGAGAGGCTGACCTTGTCTAACATCCTGTCTCCAGCAGTGTCTGATGCCAGATGTCAAGGAAAGAGGCTTATTTCTCCTGAACATTTTCCTAATATCCAATGACAAGCGGTTCCATAATTCCTGGGCCTATTGTAAACTGTAGCCTCCCATCAGATTTTTCTTCTCTGAATTTGTGCAATTCTTTCTTGAAACACTGCATAAGTAATATGCCCACTGCCCTGATGCCCTCTCTGTGGAGCACCCTGCAGAGGTATTTGGTGTTTTGTTTTCTGCACTCATGTCATTTGATGTCCCCTGGTTCCTGCTACAGAGGAAATTATGAATGTTTTTTCCCTGTTATTTATTTCCCATTGCACTGATTGCCTTATTAGGAATTACTAACAACAACCACCTCAATAGTCTTTCCCATATAGCTCTAGTTTAATTCTTTCTTCAACAAAGACATTCGATCACTCTTCTTGTTTTTCTCTTTGCTTTTTCCATTTCTTACGTGTCCATGAGGGACCCAAGGTAGTGGAGAATAAGGTACTCAAGGTGTTGGAGAATAAAGGTTGTAGCATTTTCTACTGTGCTATTTTTTTTCCCAAATAATTCCAAGCAAACAAATTATCGTTTTTAACCAATATAGAACAGTAGTTGATGTTTTTTTTGTGTGAAAACCAAGACTCTATTTCCATAGACAAACAGTTCCACCAGAGCTGCTCAAACTATAAGTTAAGCTGGAACTGTTTTCATTGATAGGCAGTTTACAGTTATCTACACTGAATTTTATCTGCCATTTTCTTACTTTATATCTTAGTTCTGTGAGGCCTTTCTGTAGTTCTTTTTCATCAGGCTTTATCTCTACCTTATAAATAACAGATATAATCAACAGATTCTGGTATATCTCCCTTTTCCAAATTGGAAACCCTTGTGGACTCCATTGAAGACCAGCTTCCACTGTAAAGAATGATTATTAGTTCCTACCATCCAATTTTATCCCTTCCTTTAGTCTATGAAAGGTTTACCCATCATATCCTAAGGCTGATGAGCTTCATGAAGGGTCTCTGCTAAGGGACAGTGCTGCTGTCTGATGCCAAGAGCTGTGCATCCTCTTTGACACACTGCCCAAAAGCAACAGCAGCACATGAAAATCCCCTTGTCAGTAACTCAGGTTTGGCCCCAGTTATCAGGACCCCCTTGACAGCTTCAAGGACATAGCAGTTTTGTACCTCTTTGCTCAGTGCAATGATGGGGAGATGGCTGTGCTGTCTGTCCCTAATGAAAAATATTCCCTTCAATCTCAGATGTATTAGGAAATGCAGCAAATCCAGCAGGTGTAGGCAAGCATATTCTTCGTCCTGCAAGATTTCTCACTTTTGGAGCTTTTCCTAACTTTTTACAGACCTCTCAGCCTTCCCTGTGATCTGTCAGCCAAATTCCAGAGGTATCTCTATCATCCACACTCCCTTTCCACCTTTAACCTCTTGCAATTGTAAATGTTCATTAATGTGACATATAGCGTAGCACCAGTTCCAAGTGCTTGGCATAATGACAGGACAGTTGTTCCTGCTCTCTCTTGGCTGTGTAAGTGCTCAAAGAATTTTTTTACCCAGAAGGCAACTGCTTGAGGAAATTTAGCATATTTGGGCAAGCGTCAACTAGAATAACTGTGTCTTCCCTCTCTCAGTTCACGGGATTGTGGTTAGGGAAGAAAAAGTATAGGCACACTTCATTGTATCTAATAGTATATATAGTACCTTATACCTTCTGAAAACATTCAGACATTTTACACATTTTTATCCTAGCTTTTCTGTGGATATTGACAATTACAATGAAGTTTGAGATAAAATGAGGGCAAAGGCACATGGGAGCTGGGAGTTAGGCCAGTCACTTCTCTGACACCAAGGTCTGGTTTGAAATAAAATCACAATGACTTGCCAGTGTCCAGAAAAGAAAGTCAGGGGGGCGTCAATTGAAATGACTTAGTCTTATATTTAGCAATCATGGTCATACTAACACTGTATGGATCACTGTACCTAAGCAAAAAATAAAAACTGTAACTCTCCTAGATAACAGGGGACATGTCTCTATTGTTATATTTCGTCTCCTTTTTTTTTCTGGCCAATGTATTTTATTAATCTGTTGTAAAGTATTTGAAGTCCAACTTTGAGGGACAAGCACAGTGCCAGTAAAATGACCCCTATGATTCAATTTGCTCCCGCAACAGAAAATTAGAGTAGAAAAAGTATTTCCTTTGTGGGAAAGTATCATTCTTTTGCAGAAGAGAAAATTTCTTGTTGCTTTCTTCCAGAAGAGCTTCCCCTTCTGTAACTGATGGGGAGACCCTCCACTCCCTAGATCATGGTCACCTCTTTTAGTGTTTCCATTTGTTACAAGTTGTATGTCAACAGAGTTTTTGCCACAAGCTGTCTGTAAAGAGAGTGAGAGAGAAAACAGGAAATAGCTCTGCACTTGCTCTTCAGGTTATCAATTATGAAGGTCTCCCCTTTGCATTTTGGCTGTTTATTTAGAAAATCTCCCTCTGAAATTAAAAAGTATCTTGGGAACAGCATATACCCTTAAAGAGAAACTCTGCTGTTATTTTCCTCTGACACATGGCTGAAAAAAGGTCTGCATTTGGTTATTTTTCTAATACAACGTGACAGGTCCCAGTAGGTCCCAGCTCAAAATCAGCATTCCACCTCCGCCCCACCCCGTTTTACTGTAATGAAGCAACTGGTCAGACTAAGAGATGACGACATGACACCTGTGAAAATACAAGATCATAAATACCATGATGTCATTGTAAATCTGCAGGAATTAAATAAAATTACAAAAATTGCAGTGTCTTTATTTCCCACCATGTATCACTCACAAGGCAAGCCTGAGAGTGTGGGTGTTGAGACAGTAAGAAGCTCAGCACCAAGCTCTGGAGAAAGCCAAAACACCCTGCTTGTAGGGCTGAGTCATGTCTCATTGCTATGAGATCGTATGGTCTCTGAAGCCCAGGTTTCCATTAAGTTCAGTAGACTTTTAAAGTGGTTCCATATGGGCATCCTAGAGCTTCATGTTGTATATATGCTATATTTTCCCTCTGATTCATAGATTTCATCAACCTGCAAATGACTGCAGGTCTCTCGTAGGCCAAGAGAGTCATGACTCCAGAGCCATGCCATTTTCTTTCAGCCTTTGAACAATGGGCTCCAAACCCCAAATCCAAGCTTTGTTTAATCTCTGGGCTATTTTCTGTCCTGTAGAAACCACCTGGGAATGACACTTAAGCTTTCTCCTCCTTTCTTGCCTCTCAAACCAAGGCTCTAAGCATTACAGCAGAAACTAGAGGCGTTCAGGGCTAGGATTTCAAAGGGCAAGAGCTGTGTTTGTGCACACAATATTTGAATGCACACTTGTTGCATGCTTAATCCCCCTCATGTGCAGGAGAAAAGGGGTGGATTTGCATTTGTAAGATAGCTGTGTCATGCCCCAGAGCTCATTTGGCCAAGGCTGCCATCTACCACTTTGTTTGAGCCTGTAGTTTGCATTTGTCCATTTTGCTGACAGTGTTGGGGAATGTGTGGCTCCAAGAGGGATAAATTAGACTTTAATCTTTGACAGCTTGCCCTTGTGCCTTTTCTAGCCATCTGGGAGATTCCTATTTTGGTGTTGCCCCTGTGCCATGGCTTTTGCCAAGGTTTGGTTGCTTTCAGCTGTGTCTGGTGAGGCTTCATTTCTCTGTGCTCACATGTAGCCTGGAAGGGAACTCATTCTTTCCTTCCTTCTGTTTCAAAGACCCAAGACTGAAGGAGCTTGTCAGGAGAAAATCTGCCCTGATTACAAGGATGGAGTGCTTGATTTTCTGAACGTATGTTTTGCATAAATGATGTTCTGCTTTGGGGCATTTTTCAGCATGAGATTCATGCATGTGCTTTCACTTCCATGAACTACTCTCTGTTGAATAGCTGAGCTCACAAAAGAAATAATTAACATAAGAGGAGGAAAGGGGAAAACACTATGCTCAGATAATTGGCATTGCCTTTCCTTGGAACATTTCAACTGACTTTATGCCCTTTGTGGCTTCATACTGTATAGTGTTCATGTAAATCTTTTTACATCATTCTCCACAGAAGTATCCACATATGGTTCATAAGTCCCCTGATCTTCTCTCAGCAGACAGGTTATGTGTCAGTTTTGAAGTTTCTCCTTCATTCTGCTGCCCGGGAGCTCTGAAAAAAGATTCAGAAACCCTACAAGCCCTTTATCAATTGCATTAGCCCCTAGGGAGGGATGTCACAATAAGTGATATCTGACAGTGGTAGATGTTTATCTGCATGGCAGCTTGGAGTTTACAAATATTTCAACTGTAGTGAAATTGCCCTTCTTTTGGGAGAAGCAAGTGTACTGTGCTTTGAGGGTAACTGATAGACTGTCAGATTTGTGGTCTTTAAAGGGTTAAAAAGGCTAGAGCCAGTGTGAGAAAGCCCTTTTTTTACAACATTTCTAACAAGCTGAACAAAATCCAGGCCTTGTTTAATGAGCACATATTTTATACAAATAAGCTCAAACGAGCTTACCCATCTCTAATTAAACTAGAAAGGAAGCATTTGTCCTAATTGGACTGCATAACTGAAGAATTAATTGTGTGGCTGCTTAGAATTGCAATCTTACGGCCCAATTCACAGAAAATACCTTCATGGTAGGACATACACAAGTTTGCTTCTGTCTTTTACGAACACATAAGCCCATGTGTGATTTTGATGCTTTGGTTTTGTTTTTTAAAGAAAGAATGTTCACACAGACATACATGGGCCTTAGTGGAGGGTTAGTACAGTATTTCAATATTCTAATTAGGCCACGAAAGAATAGTTCTCTATCACTGTAATTAGGTACTCAGTTAATTCCAACAGTGAAAATGCTGTGCTAACTTATTTACAGATATCAAAAGGGTGACTATTACATTGACTTGGCTTCCAGAAACAAAAAGCCTGACATGGGAATTCATATTCTCTTCCAGTAAGGCCTGGCTCTGAACATGGGATTGCAAGAAGCTCAGGAGCTGTTGGAGTAACATCTGTGGTGTTTGGAGTGTGCTTATTAAAACAGCGCAATACCATTGATAAACACCATCGATAAACACCTTCTTGTGAATCTTGCAAGACTCTCCTGCTCTGTTTACTAACTGGAGCAAGTTTCAACGACTGACCATGCTGTACAGCCAACTCTGCTGTGAGAGGGGAATGACATGCACCTAGCCCTGAGCACTGCCGGCAGGACTGACAGCACAGCTACGGCTCCAAGATCTCTGGTGATGATACACGAGACAGAGCACTGCACAGCTGTCAGACACAAGCCAGGGCATGAGGCAGGTTGGCAGTCATAGGAACCTCACTTTAGTTCATAAACTAAATACTTTCTATAGGCCTCCCATCTGAAACCCTGCTTCTCTCTGGCCAAGCTCCTGTGACTTCACTTGTTCTTCTAGAGCAGTGTTTTCAAACTAGTGTAAGTGATTTAGATGCATGACTGTCTTTCAAACTGCACTGAAAACAAGATGTTGAATTACTTCAAAAGGCCATGAAATTCCCTATTGAGAAACAGTAGCTGTGAGAACACCAGCCTTAACATTTTGTATGCTCTAGCACTAGGGACAATATAGGCCTAGTGTCAATTTTGTCGTGGCAGGGAGTAAGTATAATGTAGGGCAAGACTTGAAGATTTGGCTACATATGAATGTGAACAATGGAGGAGAAAAACATAAAGCACGGAGTGACAAGTTTTTCAGACTCTTCCTGACTGTTCTACCTGCAAGGAGAGTGCTGTTTTTCTGCATCACAGGCAGTAGATATGTGTTATATTAGCTGCTCAGTTTTTGATTCTATTTGATCTTTCAATGCACAGGAAGTTTATTTGTTGGACTCATTTCTTTTTCCTGTATCAGGTTTTCATTTAAAAGTTCCAAAAGCGCCTATGTGTCTTTTCCTTATTTAGAACTTTTATTGTTTGAGTCATGCCTGTTTTCATTTATTTTCCAAGATGTACATAAAGTGGACAGAACACCAGAGGATCTTCCTAAATTAGACACAGTAACTAGAAAGGTAGACCTGAATATTATGCAAAACAAAATTAGAGACCTTCAAAAAAACCCATCCATATCATATAGGCACTGCTGCAAATCTTGGTGGACCAAATTTAGCCAGGAAATGCATATAAACTGGTAGAATTTTTCCTTGTGGCTCCGGAGCGAGCCCTCACATTCAACTTAAGTTGTACCAGATATATCAACAGTATGTGTGCACTTTTCCACATGTCCTAAATTAAAGCAAATGAACATAAACTACAGGGACAGAAAAAGAGTTGTAAATGTACTCCTTATGGACAGAGTTCTGCTCTTAGCACCATAGGGTGCCACTTCAAAACCACTGACACCCAAACTTTCTGCACTTCTGGGTCCATGCTGGGAAAGGCCTGGGTCTACAGCAGTAATTGATCTTGTGGTCAGGTTTCCCTAGGTGGGACCTGATTTCTAACATATGCAACCAAGAATCTCTGCCAGGATGCCAGGGGTAGAAGCCTGTACACTCCTCATTTGAAGGGAGCCTTTATGATAAATCTCTAACTAATGTATGAAACAACAGTCGTTCTTTGGATTCCCAAGGTTCAACCACCTCAGCTAAGATTTACATGAGTGACTGTTAACCTACTCTTCTGTTGGCATTTTAGAGAGGTAAGGAAAACAGGCTTTGACCCTCCTTGCTTCTATATGGGTCAGTCATAATGATTCATGCCTAGGATTTTAAATAGGCATAAGAAGTGAATGATTGCACATTCTTGTTGCAGGTGAAGCAGTACTAAACACCATGTCTACTTTCTAGGATTTTTTGTTTAAATAAAATTCTGAAGCAGTTGAGTAAAAATGTTTACTCCTAGGATGTGAGGACAGTACTATCAAGGGGCTGAGTGGACTAAAGCATTATTTTTAATCTGTACAACTGCCAGAGGTATGTGGCCACAATAATGAAAAAAGAAGTCCCCATGCAAAATAACAGCTGAAACACGAGCTTTTCTATCCTGTATAAAAGAGTTCAATGGTTGCAGTCCAGTCAGTGACTTAAATGAAGAGTGCAACTCTCTCTTTGGTGTTCTGTGGGAAATAGGTTGCACTGCCAAAAGCCTTGACACACAATTTGGCGCAGTTGGCCAGTCTGCTGCAGTGAGAGGAGACTGGAGCAGTCCAGGGACCAGATTGACTCACAGTGATAGGGAAAATAATTGCTCTCTTGAGAAAAGTCTGGTCTTTTCCTGGTAGCCTGTTCTTACTCTCTGAATCCTGTTAGTACAGGAAATAATACTTCACCAAGTTTAGGAAATATATCTAAAGCTTCTGGTTTTATCCATAGCAAAGATTCAATGCAATACTAGGTAAAGGAGTACTTCTTAGCCGCCCTCTTTATGAATACAGCATCCTCAGGCAACCATCAGTGTTTTTAATTTAGTCTCTTCAAATTATTGTGTAGCATTACTCACTGCTTTCCCAACATAGTCTGTGTATCTTGGCCTGGAGTCCATCTATCTCACCACAGGAATGAAGAGTTAAAATCTGCCATCACTCACAGTGGTGTAAATGCTGAGAAAGTACTTGAGGCCAGTGGAGTCATACTGGATTTATGTAGATGTAAGTGACAGCAGAATTATTAAGTGTCTATTTAATACCAGCAAAATTCTATGATGCTTTATGATTCAGTCTCTAGTTCTCAATTCTTTGTGTTGGACAAGTTAAAACAATATTTGACACATTCTTAAACAGCAGGGTATAATTCATTACAATCCAATTACAAAGGCATCACAAGAGAAAGGAATCAATTAGTTAGACTGGGAGGGCATAAAGAGCCACTGATAAAATGCACAAAGCCAAAAAGGAAAAAGGAAAAAACCTCCCAGGGTTAAATAAAGGAAGATCTTTCTTCTCCATGGAGCTTTCTTTTTCAGTTGACAAATGTTCATAAATTGAGCAGTGCGGAAGGAGCACCTGCCTCTCTCTGGGTCTTGAGACAGAGGCAGTGTGTGCCAACTGTCTAAGGCTGCCTGAAGGTAAAGCAGGCCCAGACTATTTTTGGAGTGGTATATTGACACTGATTTATGTCTGGTATGACAGACACAACAGTGAAGACAGATTCCTTGTCAAAAGGAGGTTCCTATGGAACAACATGTTCTGTGTAACCCTCTCCTACAAGAGACCTTGGGGATAGAGTGTGTGCAATCAAAAGGGAGCTGCAGGCAACACATGCAATCAGTGAAGGCATGTTGAGCCCGGGCCAATCTCAGGAAAGCTGTAGGTGATATTTCTGCTGCATATAAATGAGGTCTGCCAGTGATAACTTGTGTCTTGAACCAATTTCCTGTTCAGAACTGTATGCTCATAAATTTTTCAGAAATCATAAATTGTTCCTGGAACAGCACCTTCCTTCTCATGAAGAACCACTTAAAATTATGGTTATGAGGACACAAAAACCCCAATTTCTTCTCACGTTTTGTGCTCCTCTGTTGCAATGAGAATGTGAGTTCACTGTGCAAGACTTTCTGGAGCCAATGTAAATCGTCCAAGCTGTGCTGAAAGCAATATAACTGTGCCTTTCTCACACCAGTGAAGCATTGCTTGTGTTTTTCTAGAAAAACAGAGCTCCTCAGTTTGCTGCCACAGCTGCCACATAAGCCTGGAAATGGGGAAGCATCTCATTGTGTGCATCACCTCATCCAGGCCCACCTTAAAAAGGTGACTGAAGAAAAGACTCTGAGGCGTGTCAGAAAGCTACTCTAACAAACATTGTAAATGCTTTTTCCCATCCTTTGCATCTGCTTGTTTTTCTCTTACTCATGAGAATCTGTGCAGTATTTCCAAACATTTCCAAACACTCCGCAGCTCCAAGTAACTGACAAAGTCTCCAACTGTTCATCTTAATGGCATGAGACTATTGCTCTACTAGCTGTGCTGGAGTTTTCAAGGACAGCATCTCTCAACAACATGTCAATAGGGCAGCCTCTTTCCTGTAGAGTCTAATTTGAAAGTCTTTGGTTTGCTGATGTCCTAGCCACAGAAAACCTTCATAACAAAGCTTGTTCTTGGTTAGTATTTCTTACAGTACTATTGGAAAGAGGTATAACACAAATCAGAAAAGGCCAAAATTCAAAGGAAATTGGGTGCAATCAGATGACTCAAGATAAGAAAGAAAACATAAGTGGAACTTATTACTGAGACAGGATATAAAATTACTTTCAACTTTCAAGTAATATCTTTCATAAACCTAACTGTGAAACACCTTTAAGTTCTTTAAAATACCTTCTCAGGAGTAGCCAAAAAATAAAAGCTGTTCTTTTTAGGCTGGTTTCCTGTGAGTGTGATATTCAAACAACCACACTATTTGAGCAAACATGCATAAATACACATTTGGAAAGTATGGGAACGAGTAAAGGAGGTAGAATTTATTGGTGCCCCAAGGTGAGGAAACCTTCAGACCTATTTCTTGGAAGCTCATCTTCAGGGCACAAAGTCAGAAGAAAGTCCCTCATAGTAATTATGTTCATTTTTTTGCTAAAATCAAAACTAGAAGAGCTAGAATTTTATTTTGAACAAGCTGCATGAGGCAACTACTTGAACCAAAACCACACAAAGATGACATATATGCTTCATTCTTCCACGGCTGCCTTCCAACTTCTGTCTCTATCATATGGTATACAAGAAAAAAAATCCACATCTGAATCCCCTCCTTAGGGGACTACTTGTTATCTCCCATTCTCCAGCTATGTCAGTGGAAATGGATATGCGGTATAACAGTAAATGATGCTTCAGGAGACTCTGGTACATGAGACAAAATAAATACTATGTTCATGGTCAAATTCTGAATTCTTTAGCATCTCTACCTTTAACATCATTTATTTGCTCACGATTGATATAAGATAATGTGAACTTTTCTTGGTTTGGAAAGAGAGGTTAGGTAATGAAGGTAGAAACTCCCCTTGAAATGAAAACTATAAACTTCCCTCCCTCTCCAAATTACTATAATTTTAAAAATAAAGGGCTCTTGGGCAAAGATATGGGAGCAGGAATAACAGTTCTTTACTAGTTAACCATAAAATGTAGTAATACAAACAAAACACTGTCAGAGTCAGAATACGACCTGACACCCTGTTAGTCAGGGTGTTTGGCAACAATCCAGTCAGGTGGTGGCTGCAGTCCTGGAGTGACAGATGGTGGCTTGGTTGAAGCAGCAGTCCAGTAGAAAAAGATGCAGTTTTCTCCTGGAAGTCCAGTGCTGGTAGAAAGGGCCTGGTTTTCCTCTGTGGGTTCAGTGGAAAAAAAAAGGCTGCTTGTGTTGTTTCGAATCCCAGGCTTCATCCAGACAGGAATGCTTGGCTCCTCCCCCTGGGTGGAGCCTCTCACAATGGGATGATAACATGTTATCAGTCACGCAGCCAGGCTAAATCGCCCATTGACAGAAGATAATCTCTCTGGGTGAAGATGGGTGTGGAAGAGATAAGGAAACTGCCCCTTCCGGGGTTTAACAGATGGTGATAGAATAGTTACACCCTACATTCCCACGACAGAACTACTCTGGAAACTCTAGTAGCTAACACACCAACTTCTGGGGCAGTTTCTCTAGAAAAACTATAAAAATGATACAATATGATCACGGTACCAAGACAGATATGTACCATATGAATATGAGAAACCAAAGATGATAAGGAGATGTGACAACGTCCAACACTTCTGCAACTGATACAGAGATTATACGGTTTGGGTTTCTATTTTTATGGTCTTTGGCCATAGAAAATCTGGGCTACTTGAACTTTCATTCTAGAGACAAGGTCATGAAATCAGATGGAATTTCAGGTCAGTTTTCCTGTCCCACAAACTTGCCAAAGGGAAAAGTCATTTCTTCAGAAGGCCTCATAATCAACATGACACTGTCCCAAAATCCTTTGCAGAAAGGGCTACAAGTCATAGAATCTCTTGCAATGAAAAAAACTGTATAAAAGGCAAATGCTCTCCAACATCAACATAGTCACTTCTCTGTAGTAGTAATTACATCATTAGAAGTAATTACAGATTGATGAAGCATTACTTATTTAGCAGAGAAAGAATCTCTACTAAGAGATCTGTTAAGATATAACTATTGCCTTGTATCATACAAAGAATCCTTTTTCCAAAGGTTTCTACACATACCTTGCTCTGAAACTTAGTGCTGTGCATGTAGGACTGCTCATAGAAATTCTCTAATTTATATTCAAGCTAACAAGAAAATTCTGTAAGTAGTTACAAGAGGAAAAAAATGCCTTTAGATAGTATTGCTGGATTTTTAAGACCTTAATTGAGAGGAATGAATTTCACACTTTCCTATCTGATGTTTAGAGAATATTTCTTGTGTATCCATTTTTACATCAAGAATCAAGCACGATAAAAAAAGCAAAATTGAGATATTGATTTTACTTCATTTAATTTCCAGCAAGATATTGCAATGGTGTCTTTTCTTTCTCACTCTCTTTGCTCCCCACCACATCACCCTGCAGTCATCTTTCCCTTGTCCTGTTCCTCTTTATGTTACTCTTCATGTTCTTTCCTTCATGAATATCCTTCCCTACTTCTTTTCTTCTGAAGAAGAAAAAAAAGTTCTCAAAAAAAAAAGGCCTCTGGCCTTTCTCTTTGGTCTTATTTGTTCTGTTATCTAGAATAATTTATTAACTTACCCTTCATAAAAGACTGCCACCTGAGTAGGCAAACGAGTATGCCCTTGCCTCCAGCCTCTGTCTCTTAGCCATGGGAGGAGAGCTGGAGGAAACAGCTGCTATGGGGTCATGCCACACAGGTGGTGTGGCTCCCTTTGCCATCTTGAGAAATAAAAACCAAATAGAGAAGGACCTTGAGCAGATAGGTCTCATTCTGTCGCCACGATCTTTGGAAAAGAGCCCTTTATTGACAAAGTTTCTGGGAAAGTTACTCAGGAATGACTCCTACTTTTGGTTGGCTGTTTGCCCTTTTACACTTCATGAAAATCATGGCTAGAAGTAGTGACACTAACATGAGAAATGCCAGCTCATCTCCCCATTTTTCTCCTGAGGCTTTTCTGTGCTTTTGCCAGAACCTGACTCATTAATGATCCAGTTGATAGGCACCCTTAAAGCCAGAATCCCATGGAAATGCCACATATCTGATTGGCTTTCCTGCTCACTTGTATAAGATCTTTAACAGTAACACTTTCCATTCCAAGGCAGTCACTGCTTGCCCTTAAAAACATGACTAAACAAGCCAGATATGGACCACCTTATTTTACCAAGTACATGGTCTAAAATTAATGGAGCTATTGGTCTGCCGGCAGCTGCTTCATAAGAATGAGGATCACACTTCTTCCAGCCTAACTTTCCATGAGTGCTTGTTATGTTAATGCACTCATAGGAGTACAGTCCACAACGCTGCTTGTCCTCCACAGACAGCGGTCAGTTACCTTTGCTCGAGACAGTAAGGATGAGGCACGTAGCTGCTGTTCACGGGTGCAGCAGGTCCATTCTGAATTTGGCGTTTGCGCTTAAACAGAGACAGAAAATTAGGACACACTGGGGACAACATAATCTCTACCTACCCTGTGACAATCACATTGTGGTGCCTGCTGGCAGTGTCCTTGTAATACCACAGAACGGAGCTGGTTCACTGGACTTCAGCTGCAAAAGCTAAGATCATTCCGTGTAACCCTCATACCAGGTTAGATGTACGCCTCTGTGGAGTCACACACCCTCAGTGAAAATGGAACAGTAGTGCCCATACTTCAACAAATTTCAATTTAGATGTTGACAATGTAATTGTTCTTGAAAGTGTATCCCTAAATACAGCAATGTCAAACAAAACCCAGATCTTCTGATGCTTAGGGAGTAAATGGGGACAAATGTACTTTTCAAACAAATGTACTTTCAGACTCCTCAGTTTTTTTAAATTTACTGTCCTCAGTAAGTGTACAGAAGTATGACTGAAAACTAAACTGTCTCTTCGGTGCAGGTCTGTACTAAAACTCCAGTTAATGTGCACCTATGTTGAGAATGTTGATTCTTTTCCCCAGTATATCTGGTTGTAGAAATATTTTGCCTTTTCATTCTTTTACAGGTCAAGCATCCATGTTATTCTTTTTGAAAGCCCTAGGTAATACTAATTAATAAAAACTTTGAACTGAAGCTTTACAGGAAGATAACAACATTAGTGTCCTTCATCTTCAGAAATCCTGTTAATATTAATACTATCTCCATCTACAAAATTATTCAAGGTGACAGATCAAGGAATACCCCAGGTGATGACAGATGATAGTTGGAAGAAGCACACTGCACCTTTTTTTTTCTCTACGCTCTCTGAAATGCTTTGGAGCACATCTAAAGTAACTAAATGAATCTCTTGTTTACTAAAAATTTTTTAAGATTTTTGGGGACTGCTATTTTATCTTGAGAGACTACTACCTGTGTCACAGGTCCTGTCAACGTAATGATGAATTCTGTCGATGTAAGGTTACTTATAAAGTTTGAAGGAGTATTTCTATTGGTGTTAGTTATCTGCTTCACTACCTTCTCCAGCACCAAACTTGCTTAAAAAGACAACAGATTGAACGAACTTCTGGTAGTTTATCTAGAGGTATTTCATTGTATATCCTGACAGAGCCAAAAAGGATAGATGGGAGGAATTTCTAATGCTGCATGCTTTCAGACAACCAATAAATGTGTCAATTAATAGTTGTGCCTGGGGTAATTTCTCTAGAAGGTTTAGTTGCCAAAGTTTATAATAATCACAGAATGGAAGTAACAAAAACCAAGCAGAATGATTATGTTGTAACTCACAGAAAGCACAGAGCTGACTTGTCACATACATATACCTGCAAATGCATTTGGAGCCCTTTTCCATTTTGAAACATGCTTGTAATACAAAATGTACATTTTGAACAATTTCAGTGCTAATTTCTTGTTAAATTTTGTTTCTGACATTGAGGCTTTCTGGGCTGACTATTAGCAGCCAGTAGGAGCAGTCAGTAATACTGGCTTCTCTTATTCTAAATTGCAGTGGATTTAGGTAGTTGCTGTGGGTTTTCTCCAGTGAGGATATCTCCATGCCATTAGCTGTGACGTAAATTGAATATTGAGGCACATATAGACATCCTTAGACAGCTGTTAGCGTTTAGGTGCATCTTAGCAACATCAAGGACAGTGGTAGAGGGTGCTGCTTGGCTGGTTTTCTCTCCCTCTGTCAGGCATCCAAAGCAAAACTGAGGATCAGCACTGTTTCTGTCCCAGACAGTAATCTATATTGAAAATGTATACTGAAAAGTGTATTGAAACACCCATGACAGAACTATATGGAACAAAGAATGTAACTAGACTCATTTACCATAATGACAGTGTTTCAACCATGAGGTGTGATAAAAATGTCTCCCCTTATCCCCTGATAAACCTTTGGTGGAGAGATTTTTGTTCCTTCAAGGAAAGAAGTTAAGAAATTTCATTATTTATGGGTAGTTTTCCCCATTTTGCCTCCTCAGTATCTGTATCTAAGAAAGAAGACAATGGCTTAAACTCATATACTAGTAGGTCAAAGCCAAAAGAACCAAATACAGGGTAGCTTAGTCTGACCTCCAGTTTAACAGATGTCATTGAAAGGCAGAGGACCTATACACTACAGTTTCCTTCTCTCCCTCTCAGAATAGCCAATAGAGTGACTTCACACTGCTGTAAACACATCACTGTTGAAATGATGTGGACGATTTGCTACACTTTAAATTGTACTAAAGATCAAGTGCATATATATATATATGTGTGTATATATATATATATATGTATACACATTTAATAAGGAAATAAATCCCCTCCCACCTCACAAGGGAATGGGGATGCAGTGATTGTCAATGAGGTTAATAAAAGCCACCTTATTGCATAACTGTTTAAATTCTAGTGACATTGTCAGAGAAGGTGCTCTGCCTTCCAGGTCTTATAGCACCTCTTCTGTACCTTGGGGATCAAGATACAGAGGTGTCTTTACAATTTCTGATTCTGCAGACTGACAAGAGTAAACTCAGACCAGTACATTCAGTCAGCATCTCACAGGAAAAAGCAGGACTTCAAATGTCTAGTAGCTGAAGATTGTGACTTTTCAACAAAGGCTTATACCAATCTATTAATGAATTAATCAGTGTTTCTACAGCTCATCTTCCCTCACAAACTAGGGATCTTCCACACTTATGGAAGTGTTCCACTCCTATTTTCCCCTCATAGTTTGTTTCCAAGGTAGCAAAAATGCCTCAGTCTTTATTTTTGACCATGAGTGTTTCTACTTGAGTTGCAGCTGCCCCCAGTGTTTCTGCTGTTCATAACTGCAACTTTGATTTAGCAATAGTGATAAGCCACAGGCTTTGTGCTTTGATAGATCCTATACTGGTTAGGTTGTAATCTGGATAAGGCTCCAGCTAGCTCCTCAGATTGCCATTAATATGAGTGCTTGGAAGGATTGTGAAAAGGTCTGTGGCTCTTTCAGACCCAGCAGATTCTGCAGCAAGAAAGACCTCGGGGATTTATCAATGAATCTAGAGTAGTTCAGCATTCCTAGGTTAATAAAATCTAAAATAAAACATCAGTTATCATCATTGTGATTATACAGTTACACAAGTTAATTCAATCTGATTAGAAACAGCTCTGTGAAGAAACCACATGTTTTACGTCTTTAAATGGTTACAGTGAAATAACTTCTCAAAGCTCCTATCTGGGGAGGCAAAAAAAAAATAAAAAGGTAAACCCAAAATTAAAACTCTGGTTTGGAGTTTCAGCTTACTCCCCTGTGTGATTTGGGAAAGTAGGGAAGAGAGAGAAGATGGTCTTGCTTCTCACTTTTTTCACATTTATTAAACTCTAATATTTCTAGCTACAAGGGGGACTAAATAAAAACCAGGCACATATTATCTGTGGTTTTTAACATTAGATCAGCTGAAAACCGTCCTCCTTTACTAGGAAGTGCCTGTATTTGCCAACAATTCTTTGTGTCTGACTCATTTCCTTATTACCTCTCTCCCCTCTTCTGTTTTCCCTTAAGGGGTTGGCTTTCCCCCACCTCAAACAAAAATAATTTCTTTGGCATATGAAGGTCAAGGACAGATTTCCTAATGTCTGCCTGCTTGCATGCCTATCTCTCTCTCACTCTCTCTCCTTCTATCTGTCTACTCCTCTAAGGCATCTATCCTTGTAGGTTCTTGGAGAACATAAAACAGGCTTTGCTCCATATTAATGTGCTTCTCTTTCCCCAGAACATGAACCCAGACGTGCCACTTCAGATTTCGACATTTAGTGATGTGACCAAGAAATCTACCTGTGCTCTGCAAACCTGACTCAGTAGTTATACAGAAACATAAAGAAGTGCATGTAGCAGCAAGAGGGATTTACTTTAAGACTTCTCTCAACTCCCATTTTGAGTATCAAAGGAACTTCCAGCTTTGTGAATAGTTCAAGGGAGGAAAAGAGGCTTTAATGGGCTAGTCTCTCTCAGCTCCAATAATAGACTATGACCAAGAGAAAGGTAGCCTGTCCATTGTTCTCTAGTTTGGTGGTGCCCTCCAAATCTCGGAGGATGCTCTTGGTACATTAAGTGGGTACTGAAAGGATTTAACATTACTCTCTTGCTGCCTGTTTCTTTTTGCACAAGAAACAACGATATAGATATATAGTGCTATATATAGCATATGATATACAGAAGGTAGAGCATGGAAGAAAAACAGCTGCAATATACATAGTGTAGGCAAGCCTACTTTCAATCTTGCATTTTTATCATTTAACCAGGAAGGGAGCAAAGGTTGGAACACAAAAACTGCACCCTTACTGCTAGCTAAAGTAATAGATGCCAAGGCAATTAGTCAATCTAGACAAGGGAAAAGCCAAGAGCAGTGCTTTTTCAAGCAAGAAACCTTAAACATCTTCAAATCCCATTACTCAGGAGTGGCTTTTTGTTTCCACTCTGAGAGAGTATTCACTCTCTCTATGTTTTCTTTTACTAAATGATCTACAGATAAGTTATGCTTTCTGCAAATTTCAGACTGCTTTTTTTCTGGCACTGTGTGTCATGTCAGAGATAAATATTGTAGACAAGCTAGTTGATCAGACTGGGATTGAAAGTAACACAATTGTAGCACAGAAGAGTGACCAGGAAAGAACTCTGGAAATGCTATATTCTACAGAAGACCACTAGATAAGAGCATATTTAATCATTTATAACCATGGCTCAAACAGAAGAAAAAGCTCAAATGTGAGTAGTGGTTTGGGATATTCATCCTTAGATGTAATAACGGAGCCTGGTCTCCAGGGAACACTAAACCTTCTTCCTGAAGGTCAGATGACCTTTCATTGCCTCAAATTGAGGCTTAAAAATGGAAACATTAACCATCTTTAATCAGAATTGAACCCCTGGTGTGCAGGGTGGCAGCCTAAAGAGACACTTTTTCCAAACTCTGGCCTTGCAAATACTACTGTCCAGGACACTTAGGGAACCAGTTGAAATGCTATGTAAACTTAACAGCATTTGTAGAAAGAGATACTGAAATTATAGACTGTAAGTCTTCTCATAACAATGTCAAATGTAAGAGTAATGCTTATTCAGTTGGGAATTGTAAACATGACTACTATCAAAACATACTTCCTGCCAGTACTAAGCTGCACAGAGTTTTATTTATTGCTCCTAGAGGGTTATTCACACCATCAAATTTGGACATCTCACTTAGGTATGATTCAGAGGATCAACACTGCATTCCTTAAAGAGTCAACAGAGAGAGGTGTAGGCACTTCCCAGGCACAGGGTAATTCTGTGTAATTAAGTCAGATGCCTAATGCTACATAAAGTATATGGTTTGCATGCTTCCTGCAAGGCCTTGCTTGCCTTGCTAATTCTATGATATCTGCCCTGTATGGGATTTCCTTGGGGAACAAATATTTCAATTTCTCCTTTTCCTGCCACCACAGTCTCACTCCGCCAAACCCCATCCTTTCATTGTTGCTTCTTACTCCTGTTGTCACTCTGTACTTTGCTCTCTTCCCATGGAAGTTGTGAACCTCTGTGTGAAAGTGAGGATTGTGGGGAGGGTGGTAGTAGTGAGGATGGCACCGGGCGGGAGTGGTATAAGCATTAAATGCTGGGATTAGCTCACTTGGTTAGACCACAGTGCTAATAACACCTGGGTTGTGGGTTCAACCCCATATGGGCCATTCACTTAAGAGCTGGACTTGATGATCCTTGTGGGTGCCTTACAACTCGGAAAACTGTGTGATTCTGTGATTAAGAATGCAGACAGACATGCGCAGGTGTGATGAATGTTGTGGATGCAAACTGCAGCTGCTCTTAATACCTCCTTCAGTCTCCCTGACCAGCTGCCTTGGCTTTCCCTGTTCCTTGCTTTGCTGTACCTGTCAGCTCTTGAGATGCTTTTATATGTATTGATAAACTCTGCAGGAAAAGGTAGAGGAGTGATATATATAATTATGGTCTGATATGTTCAATATATTAGCTAAATCAAATGTCTTTAAGTGGCATGAAAGCACACTGCAGGCACAACCCCTCTATGTATTTTGAATATTTTGATAACCCTGGTAGCACAAACTCAGGAAAAGTTTGCTCCTCCACAGAAAGTTTAGACAAAAATGGCAAAGATGAGTTTCAATGTCAAAAAAATCAACATTTCCACAGACCAACTGTGATGATGTGTCTTTATACAGACTGAAGAAATAAGGTGAAGAAACAGACCATGAAATAGATCATGTTTGGCTAGGTCAGAATGCTGTAGGTCTGATGCTCAGAGATGAAGTTGAGAGCACTTGAAAGTGCACAACTGCTTCATTGTATAATTGCAAAAGCATAAGCTGTCTAGCTACAGGAGGAACTCCAACTCTAAGAGGGTGGGGAAATTTAACCCTACATATTGTAGACTGCTTTTCCTTTAAAATTGTTAATATACCTTCAGCAAAAGATATTGCCTGAGGCATGACCAATTTTAAAAGCTGTATTTGCATTCACTATGTTTTAAAATAACAGTCTGGGTAAATCAGTCCCATTTGGACAACATCTGCTCTTTCTCAGCTCCTTGGGCTCTGCTGTATCAGAAATGAATGTGAATGGAAGATTTTGAAGTTGCCTGAAAAAAACCCCTAACATTTTACCCCACTTTACATAAGATATATGATAATGCTTTGCAAGTGTAATTTTAGATTGCAAAGGTTTAGAGGGTTTTCTTTCCTTATGACTGTTGCACCATGTGGTCTGGATAAAAAACTGGCTTTGATTACCAATAGTGTTAAACAGGAAAACAAAACTCCACATGACTCAATGCTTGAAAATAATTTAATCATGGCACACAATAAAATTTTACAATTCAATACAGTATATTTTCTTAAGTTGAGCTCACTTTCATTAAAGCAGTGGTAAAGAAGAAGCACTGGAAGGAGTTTATGGGCATAGTGGGCCAAATGGTTGCCATGAGTGGCAGCACTGCCCTAGGAGCTCTGGGAACTGGTGGGGTCCCACAGCTCTTAAATACTGACACATTCCCAGTACATCACATGTGGACATGGGAATGTGGTGGTGGTGGTGGTGGTGAGAGCTGTGTAATCCTGGAAAGACAAAGCAGTCACAGAGAAATAGTTTGTGAAGGCCTTCAGGAGGCAGGTGAAGGGCCTGCTTCTGTCATTTAGCTATCTCACCCTCAGTTTCCTCGTGTTTAAATATGACTAAACCTTTTCTGTCTGCACCGCTCAGTTCTACTGCTTTCATATTCATACTGTGTTGTAGAGCAGCACCTCTGCCTTTCCAGCATGGACAGGCCACAGTTGGGCTTTTCCTTTGGAAACGAGTATTTTAGAAAGGGTTGGGTACACCATAGTCAAAGGCCTGTTGACCTCCAGTCTGCAGAAACAAATGCTTGAGTTCCTAACTTCTTGGTTTTTTCCTTCATGATTCAGCAAATTCAGCACCAAGTATCAGCAATTGTCGCAACAGCTCTGGGATTTATCTTCTTGGCTTGAACTGAAGAAAATTCAGTGAAAGTTCAGACAAGCACAGACCAGATGCCATGATTTGAACGTTAAGAAATTTTGCAACCTTATTTAAAACAAAGACTTCAGAGTAAATGAAATATAAGAATAAAGGATCTTTCCTCATCTTCAAGATCAGTCTTGAAGTCTTTTGCACTCTCTCCCTGTGCATATTTGCTTGTTGTATCATCATCTTGGCAAAAGTTAAACATGCAACCAGGATCATTTAGAGCAGAAGAAAGTTCTGCTTTTACATCCACAGACATGGAGTTCATTCTTGCAGAGGACTTGGACACAGACCACATTGTGCATGTGTGTGCAGAGAACAGAGTCCCAGAAAAGGAAATAAAAATCACCAAGAAGTGCTAGGAGAGTACTTTTGCTCACAGAACTGATAATTCTAGATGATAGTCATTTTGGCTCTCCCTTCAAAGTCTCCAGCAACAGAAAATTGAAATCAAAACAGGAAAGACAAAGGAAGATGAAAGAAAGAAATATTAATGATAGATTGAAAAATGATACACATGAAGCAATTAAATCCGTGACTAAAGACAAAATGATTGCCAAGTACTATTTTAGTCAATCAGTATGTCTCCCTGCCTTTTACACAAAGGCCAGTGATTAAAGTAACTCAGTCCTACTTACATGCAGTTAATTTTCTATTTCAGAGGAGATTAATTACTCCAGGATATGTATTTCCTGAAGATTCAAATGCTTTTGCATGAATCTTAATTTCCAATAAGAAAAAAAAGACATGAAAAAGAATCTAAACTTTATTTACAGAGGGGAACATTGGATCATGTGCATGAAGGTCCTGAATATGCAGAATGGAATCTTTTAGAAATTAAGTCAGACTTGCTAGCTATAGAAAACCATTGGAAAGAACTCAAAAGAGCAAAATGGTGAACAGCTGTTGAGAGAGAGCAGTGGGCAGAGAGCAAGTGCCTATTAGAATCCTAGAATCATAGGATGGTTTGATTTGGAAGCGACCTTAAAGATCATCTGGTTCCAACCCCTGTGCCCTGGACAGGGAGGTCACTCACTAGATCAGGTTGCTCAGGGTCTCATCCAGCCTGGCCTTGAATGTTTCCAGAGATGGGGCATCCACAGCCTCTCTGGACAACCCATTCCAGTGCTTCACCACTTTAAATAAAGAATTTTTTCCTAATATCTCATCTAAATTTGCCCTATTTCTGTGTAAAAGGATTGTCCCTTGTCGTCTCACTATCTGCCCACATAAAAAATCCCTCTACCTCCTTTTACAAGCGCCCTTAAGGCACTAGAAGACTGCTAAAAGGTTTCTCCAGAGTCTTCTCTTCTCCAGGCTGAACAGCCCAATTTCTGAAATGCTTTTGTGATCTCACTAAGATCACTCCAGATGCGATCCAGGTCTGAGTCTTGCAGTAAGTTTCTTTAAAGACAGTTTTAAAATAGTCCAAAAACTTTTTCAACTCATAAAGAAATAAATAATTTTTAGTAAATTCTAAGAAATTGATTTTTACCTAAAAACAGTGTCTGGTATTTCTGAGCCTGATCCACTGAGATTTTCACAATAATAGAAATCATTCTCCCTCCTTACAGTACAAAGCTTGACGCAGCCATAGATATGATAGATCCATAATTTACTCCCTTAAGACTAGTGATTCTAGATTGGCAGTTGGACTCTTGGACAAACTGTGAGGCCAAAAAGACCATTTTTTGAATTCTTGATAATGTAGAAATGAAGTTAACACAATCCTGCCAGGAGCAAACACTTAAGCCTCTGTGTACAACTATTGAGCAGGTAAGTAACACATATTTCTGACTTGTCAGGTTGTTTCACTTTCTAAAAGAAGGAATTTGGAAAATGGAAAAATATATTAATAGAAGTTAGCTCTTTCACAATATGTGCCAAAAGCCTCTTTAAATATAGAGCTGAAACTGTTTTTCTTTAATCTCATTAGTTTTCCGTCTTCTTTACTCTTTCCTTCCTTTTCTTTCTTCTGAAAATTGCAGAATTATCACCTGTTGTCATCTCCATGTATGTTCATACTTGTTTGAATGTGAGTCAAACATTAGTCTGTAATTTAACTGAAGGCTGTAAGGTTTATGTTGGGCTGAGTGCTAAGCAGCTGCGTGTTGTGCCTGTGGCCTTGAATCAGAAAAAAAAAGGGGCAGCATTTCATGTGAATGTGAAGCCTTTTATTCTGAAATAAAGTTGATGATGAAGGAGAAAGTTAGTTCTCTTCACCTTCAAAAAACCCTGTCTTATATATGGGAGGGCTTTGTTGATCCTTGATTTCTCTCTATGAACTAGCGACTGAAAAGTTCTAAATTTTTAGCCACTGAGGAGCAAACGTACACTGTTTACAGAAAGTCAGGAAGCTAATGTGTTAAAGGAACTTCCACAATTAGAGTTATTCAGAGACTCCAAATCATGCATTTGATGAATTAGAAATATAGAAATATAATATCAATCACCATGCAACTCTATTATCTGTCTTGTCTTTTAATACCATCTAAGCAAAGTGCCATAATGATCATTTAATCCATCTTATAATACAGATTTCTCTGTTTACATTCTTTATTGTTACACTTGATAAAATATAAATACATCATCTTGGTTTTTACCATAAACACTGAAATGGTTTAGTGGATCAGCAACTGAATATACCTGCTCATGTCACTGTGGCAAATACACAGATAGCTAAAAAAACTTCTTACCTTTATGTACTTACATTAATGTAATGTAACTTGCATTAATTCAGAATGCAAAATCCTACTAGATTTTTGCTTTGAGTTGTTTAGGATCTTAGCTGTAAAGAACAATAAGGTTATTCTTCAAAAAGGGAGTGGGAGCATGAAGAAATGGAAGAATTCTCACCGAAAATTCAGTCTTTCAATTTGCTACCATAAGAGTACAGCTACTCCCACCATGGGTGCTGCTCCCATGGCTCTTTCAGCTCTCAGCAGAAGCGCCCCACGAAAGCTTTCCAGAACTGCGCTCAAATAGAGTATCAATATTTGGAAATCTCTATTACACACTATAGTAGTATACCTTCCTTAGCTGCTCCAAAACCACCATCAGCAGAGGTCATTGCCTAGGTACATGCGCAGACAGATGAAGCGCTTGGAAATGAATGGCAGCCACTGGAAATGAACTGCTAAGAGCATGGAAAACAGCTACAACAAGCTGGGATTTCAGTGTTCCACCCTGAATCAAGCCTGAGTGTAAAGCGTTCATATTCCAAAGATTGGTGGTATCATGAAACATTATCTATGGAAATATGTGCTTACCCAAAAGGTCCTGGTTTTCAGGTGGCAGGCACCCCACAGTAGATTTAAATAAATATGTTTATATCTTCCATTTACTAGCCCAGTTATTTTATTACTTGGCAAATTACTGAAACAATTGTGTTTGCTTGTTTTGTTTATACAATTATTTCCTAATTGCAAACTATTACTGATGTATTTTAAGAACAATTTGCTTTCTTGCTGAATGCTAAAGGCAAGTAAACTACTTTGCTTAGAGAAAGTTGGAAATTGCTTTATTTCTTCTGCCTTGGGATTTACAGATGTTTCAGTGCTTCATTTACAGACATTGGCCTTTAACATATGAATTATTTTAGCCCAAGGACCAAAAAAAAAACAAGCGCACATGCTTCTTGCCAATGTCAGTGCATCCTTGGTTTTGGGGAACGGCCTTGTTTTACAGGAGAAAAAAAAAAATTAGGAATATGCTGGTACCAGTTAGGAACATATTAGTACAACACTAATTATAAACTGGAATGTGTCAGAATTAAGTGAGTTATGATCTGGCAAGGACCTGCAAACTATAGTCAGATACTTAATAAAGTTTAGACATGCAGCTGTGAATACTTCTGGATCCTTGCCACCTTTTATTAGAGTGGCGCCCAGCAACGCTGCTGTAGTTAAGGGTCTGTCAGCATTTCCATTATAAAACCCCATTTTTTTAGGGCTTTGTAACTTGCCCATTTTAAATCACATCAAGCTGAAACTTGTCATTAAAATTGTCAGGAATAATTTCTTTTAATACACAAATGTTACTTAGAATTTCAATCTATCTTTGTTTTGGATTCAGAGAGGTAAAGAAAATAAAGTAAGTGCATGTCTTATTTTATTAGAAACTTTTTTGTCATATTTCAAAAAAAGCCCCAAGAACCCAAACCATGTCAGAAAACAACAAAACAAAGGCTTAAGTTTGAAACATATATATTTTTAGCCCCTTAGGGCTAAATTCTGCTTTCTGTTTCCCACTGAGGCATAAGCAGAATACAAAAATGGCATCACATTCTACTTTCTTAATCTACTGTCTTGAAGAATTTTCAAGATGGTTTTAATAAAACACCATCTGATTATCTATTTTGTGCATTGTGGGGTTTTGTGTTTCTTTTTTTGTGTTGTGTACATTTTAGAGTATACAGTAGACTTTTCATTTCATTTCCTACTTGTTTTCTATCAGGGCATCAAGTATTTTAGCCTGATGTTCATACAGCCCCAGAGCAATGGAGATTTACGCCATCTGAAGATCTTCTGCTCAGCTGATTAAAAAATTCCTTTACACTCTGAACTCCTTACTTCTACCTTCCTTCATGAAAAGAAAGCAAGGAAAATTACTTGGACAGGTTAGTTTTTTATATCCTTACTTCCCTGTGCAATACAAAGCACGTAACTATGAAAGATGTGCAGTTCTATCCTGGTTTCCTGTCAGCTGAGGTTGCATCTTGGTTTTGCACTGTGTGTGCTGTGCAGGTGGTCAGAATAGGAACCAGCTAGTAAATTTCCTTAGGGATCCTTTACTTTCTTTCTCTCCTCTTTTTCTATTCTCCTAATATATGTGAAAAAAATAAAATAAGTTCCTCAGACTTAAGTTTACCATTTGTTTGTGGTGATCACATAACAGGGAAAAAACACATGAGTTTTCAGTCTAGATGAGCCTGAAAATCTAGAGCAGAAATTGAGGGAGAAAGGTCTTGTAGGAATTGAGAATATTTTTTTTTTAATTATTGCTGTATATGATCAGAGGGACAAAGAACAGCTTTTTCACCCATTTGGAAACTTCTCAATAACTGTGGAAATTAGTTTTTCCAATATACCATAAGTGACAGACACTTTCATGTATTGTCAAGTCATCACCTGGTCTCCCCTATCCAAGTCATGCAGTCAAATTGAAACCAATGAGATATACTGGAAGCAGTGATGCCTACATCTTAAATATTGGAAATATATCTGTCAGCTCACATCCAGCCCAACAGTGGCAGCACCAGCTCAGCCAGGGTTGCTGTGCCCCAAATCTGGATGTTCTGGGCAGCCTAGGGTAAGAATGTGAAGCAAGTTCAGAAGATCTGACATTCTCTATGGATTTACCCTTATGTCTTGCTCCTGTCTCTTTAGAGATGGCCTCTCATCTTTTCAACTGCAACTCCGGTTTACAATCCTAAATCTGTTGTCCCTTTGCTCCTTTGTATCCCATGTTTGCTCCCTGTTCCATGCCCACAAACTTCTTCTAAGGTTGAGCATGACTGTCCATATCCTGTCTGACAATCAGACAGACTGATCATAAGAGACTGGATTTGAGTTCTAATGGCAAATTCAAGGTCATGTCAGTGGCCTTAGCAAAAGAGTTAGCTGATGTGTTTAGATTTAGTTTATGCAGGGCTAGCATGAATGCAGGATTGATTCCCACAGTTCATCTGATGAGTAATAACTGGTTAATCCACTTGTTACCTGGTAGTACATCTGAGACCTATCTCTGAAAATCCAGCTTTAAGTAACCTCTCCTCCTCCTCCTCCTGCCCTCCCTGCCTGCCAGCCCCCCCTCTCACCTGGTCTCCAAATTCCTGGTGAGGTAAGCATGGTCATTCATTCCTTCAATGATTCATCAGAAACAGATCAATTGTTTATAAAACTCCATGGCTTTCTAATAAGCAGAAATAACGACTTGGACAGTATAAAACATAAAATACTGCAGCACATGCTACGTGAGGTGTCACAAGCAGCAGTAGCAGGGCTCTATGCTGGAGTTGTGGTTTTAATGAATCATCATTCCCAGTAACTCAAACCAATCTAAAATCTCTCCATCAGGATTGTTGAAGTCGGAGAACTCAGCACATCTGGGTGTCTCAAAGAGCAATAAATTAGCAGCCTTTAAGTGGAACATGAGTTCTGTACTTTGCCATCTTGAGTTTCATTAGCCAGTGTTTCTTGTTCATCTCCTTCATTATTACATTCTCATCCTTTAATTTGCCTCTTTTAATAAGGGGTTCATTCCCACCTTCCCCAGTCCAAATGAAGCAGGTTATTGGCATTTTTGATCTAGGTATGAAATCGAGGTATGGATTTTCAAGGTGCTGAGTGCTGGGTTGTTTGTAAAGCAGTCCAGGAGTACTCATGGGCAAGCACTTGAAAATCAGGCAGGTTGTGTAGAAGGGCCTGAACTATGAAACTGCAAAAGCGACAGCTCTAGTGTCCAGATCCTGGCCATGCCTCAGGGAGTGTTCCGACAGCCAAAGCATACTGACTCAAACAACTTTGCCATAGTTGTCCCCGCTCACTTGATCACCCAGTAGGGAGGGGACTGCAACAGTGCCAAAATCACAGCAAAAGGCACCCCAGTTTTCAGACCATTAAAGCCTGAGGAAAGCCTCTCCTCTGGGTGAGCCTGAATGTGCTCACTCTTTCTCCTTCAGCCAGAGGTTTCACTTTCTTGCCAGGTTCAGAAAGAGCTGATTAAAAATTTTTTTGGCCTGGAAGAAAATAAGAACTTAGGCTGGCTTAAGCTGTAACAAAAGTGTCTGCATTTTTTCTGTATTCATAATTTTAAAAGTAGCTTAAAGTATTAATATCCAAATATTTCTAGCCTCTGAAAAGCTGCTGATAGAAGAATGCTAGAGCAAACTATTGGAGACAGAGTGTTCTTAAAACTGTAATGCTGATTGACCAGGTCGGCAGGAGCAGTTGTGGTAGAAAAGTGTTGCATTGTTGCCATGGCAGCTGACTGCTGGAATCCTTCTCTTGGAGCACATCATCTCACACTCTCTGCTCAGCACTAGAGTAAAGGACAGGCCCATGGCTGGCACAGCCTTGGGCAGAAGCACAGTGAGTCCAAGGGCCATAGGGGCAGGCAGGCCCCCAGGGGCTCTGGCCAGCTCACAGGGGCAGAGCTACTCGTTAGGGGTGAAGCAGAACCTCTCATCTCTCTCCAGTCACTCATCTTCAAATAACTGTGTGAGACGTTATGCTGTTTCCCTGTCAAGAGCTGCTGCACAAACTGACCTCTCACTAAGGCTGTGACAATTCTGTGGTTCCCAAAAGGGCATTCTTTTGTGGCAATGTGGTCAAATTGAATTCAGGCAATACCTGCTACAGAGGAAACGAGGCCTGGGACAGACAGTGTCAGGGGACTTGGCAGCTGTATTCCAGATCACTGCATGCAGCAGCAAACTACAAATACAAGCCAAGTGCCCACCAGTACCATCGGGATCAGTCTGTATGTATCCAACAAGTCAGTAGATGGAGCAAAAAAGTCAGCCTCCAGGAAAGATAATAGCACAGGAAATGCCATATTGAGGCAGTCTAAAATCCAACCCCTTCCCTAGATATGGTAGAAGAGGAAAAAGTCCTGATGGGAAGGTCTAAAGCACAGAGTGACACAGATGTAGCTATTAGGAAATATTGAGTGCAAGGGCTTCTTCAGACAGGAACATTGTTCCACATGGAAAAATGCTATAAAAGGTGAAAAAGAAGCTAAGTCTGTGAACACCAGCTGTTGCTGTCAATATCATGGAGAATATTTAACTATCATGAATAGATAATACTTGTTTAAAATTAACATGGCCAGTTTCATCTGCTACATAAAGTCATTGACTTAGCTTTGTAGAACCACAGGGAAAGGTACAAACAACAAAGCTTACCAATGCTTAATAGACACAATGAACAGTTGAATAAAAAATTTCCTGCATCAAATCAGTGTATACGTCAAAGACTGTAAAATTAATGGAATTGGAAGGCTCAGTAAAAGAAGCTGGCAAAGCTGAAAATCCTGACACCTTGACTGTGTAAACAGCATGAACCTATAGAAAGACAACAAGACACTGAGATAAGTTCTGGCAATATTTTCTAGCAATCTGCCCTATATTGATGCTTCCTGGGGAAAGGTGAGAGAAGGTGAGGCAGAAGTCAGTAGAATCAATTCATTATTTTTATCTGAATAACCATCAGTTATTCCAGTATTTTAGTCTTTCATGGTTGGATGAAGCTTTAATAAGAGACAGCTTTGCTGTGCAAAAACTTCCCAGGGAAGCAAACAAACAGCTCCAGAGAGACTCAATTCATATTTACATCAGGGCCCACTTAAACAGCCTGATTAATGCAAAGGGAGTTAAATAGAAATGAGCCCTGTAACTATTCACCCATTCTCTTCTGCTTTGTCATGCTGAGTGTCTCTAACAGCAGATAACTAGGTTGAAGATGCCAAGGAGTCAGCCTGGCTTCTCCCATTTAAGGATACTGCACTCAGGGCTCTGTGCTCAGCTGTGATTCCCACTTGTAGCTCTCTACACCACTCTGGTGGTTTAGAGGGACTTTGCTCTTCAAAGCTGCCTCCAGTGCTGCTGGGACGTCTAAAGGCTGCACCACTCTATTATCCCTGGCTGCCAGAGTGCTCCTGCACAAGCCAGCACTGCTAGCTTCTCCAAATGTCTGAACATCTTCATCTGGTGCTTGAAGGGCTCAGTGTCTCTGAGGAGGACCACAGTTGCAAAACTGAGCTCATTTGTGTGCTGTTTCTGACTGTCATGTAGGTCTGCAGAAAGAGATACAGCAGTGTCACATTCTCGGATGGATCCCATTTAAGGGAAGAATTCAGACTTGTGAGAACAACCACAGCTTGGACATGTGGCTGACTGAAATACAGACATTTTCCATTAGGGGAGACTGGAACTACAAAAGATGGACATGTTTGGTTTTCATTTCATAGATACTTTATTAGGGATTTAATTTGACTACATTACATGCTTAGGGCAGGCTGTAGATTTGAAAAAATTTGTTGTTGATTTTTTTTAATGTTCACAAATTAAATGAGTGGCTGATTTCTGCCCCAGTTCACTAGTAGCAGAGCAGTAGGTCTAACCCTCTCTTTCCAACTCCTCTGACCTATCCTGGGTCAGTTCTGGCTACAGATCTGGCAACAACCAGAGCAGAGCAACAAGGAAAAGCACCCATATTACAGAGTTTTGAGAAAACTCACATCTTTAAGAGCTGATGGTCAGGTAACTGTGCACATCACTGTCTCCCTTTTCCAGCAGTTGCTACCATGCTTTCCGGGTGGCTCACAGAAGTCTGACCACAGCCATGGATTCTGCCAAAGGCATTTGAAAGGTGCAATGGGAACAGCCTCGTATCACAACCAGCTCCACCTGCCTTGGCCAAACTTTCTTGAAAGTGCAGCTGGAACATTTTGAGACTTAATAAGCATTTCATCTGCTTCTCAAACCACCTAAGGGCTTTGTCTTTTTTTTTTACAGCTTCTAAGTTTAAGCGGTATGTGTAGTAAAAGAACATAATTATCTATACAAAACTCAGAGCAGATATATGAAGAAGCAGAAGACAGCTATGTGCTCCTCTTGTTGCCTGGTAGTCCTTGTATGCACAAACTGTTTCACCACCTCACTTTCTAAATTATGAATGACTACCATGTTGCTGTGATGGCTGTATATCCTACTGAAACAAACCTTGTTTAAGGTTTAAGCAATAAGAAGGTGGTAATGACAAGTGAAAAGGCCCCTAGATGTGTCAGCTGCAACATGTATTCCTGGTGGACTGCCTGTTTAAGAAGTTTGTGGAAGGAGGCATTATTCTATAAAACTTGAGAAAGTGAACATTGTTGCCATCTGCAACTGCAGGGACAAGGAAATTTATGCTTTTTTCCTCATCTGAACATGGGAATAGACTTGTTTGTTTTTGCGGAATGGATGTCGGCTGTTTCCTTCGCAGAGTTTGCATGAAAACACATTAAAAGGTGCTTGAAATATAATCTGGTTCCGGACAGTAACAAGCAAAAAAGTTAAAAAGAACATGCTTGCTTATCTATTGTACTGCTGTTTCTGGAAACAGAGCCAAATACACATTTTCAAGAAGTGACAAAACTATGTATTTGCTGTCCATCTTGAGAAATCCTATGCCACAGAACAGCCAGCACGTGGTAAGTCATAGTATAAAACTTAACATTGCCACCCACAAAATAAAATTCAGCTTCAAAATGCAGACAAACACTAGAATGGTATACAGAAGAGCTGTAAACTACATACTGTCTTCAGTCATCTGATGTAAGTGCACAGAAAAGACTCAGAAAGGGCTGAGTAAAAAGTAAAATGAGAAATTAGGAAAAACTCTATAAGAGTTTTTCTTTGAAAGAGGTCTAGAAATCTCTTCCAAGTGTGTGAAGTGCAGCTTGATCCAGAAGGCAAGATATGATCTCAGACACGGAGAATAACAAAGAACATTTCCTGTATGTTTAAATATCTCAGCTTCTATATCTGCAATACTGATAGGCTTCACCAGGAGTTTGTGGGTGCTCAGCAGGTGCTCAGTTTTCAGGCTTTTGCTTTGTGTGTTAAATTAAGCAGTGGAAGGGTTTTGTACATAGAAGCAGCAGGTCACTCATATTAGAATAACTTAGACCTAAAGATGTTTTAGAATAACAGACAGCTAGGACACAATAGCTCTACGTCAAGCAGCTGATGTGAATGGGCTTTGTTATTGAACAGTATCCTTATACCAGCTGGCAGAAAAAGAAGAGAATTAGCTAGCTACAAAATGATGTAAACATTGAAATAAATGCAGTGCAAATAATAAGGAAATCTGGGATGTCTGCCAGTATGATGCTGGTCGAATTGGCTAGTAAGAACAGAGTTAATCCTTGGGACACTCTTCAGTGACCAGAATTAGTCTGGGCCTATGAAGTCCTGAAATATTCATTGTTTCTGCTAAAGCTGTCTTACGGAACAATTACCTAGAGTTCATGTAATCCACTGACACATTCACTTGTTATATGCTTTTATTACACTCCCCTGTAGATGTTGCTGTTTCCAATTAGAGATGTAACTCCTACCACTGGCTGTTAATAACTATTTTGCCTTGAGACATATCTTATTTGCTAACTGAAAAAGGCAGGTTAATGGTGTCTGCACTATAGTATATTATTAGAAGTGAGTTTGTGAAGTAAACTCCCAGTGACTCTAATCTCAGGAATGCTGACTCCTCCTGAGGTCAGTAATTGGGTATTTTGGAATTTGCCATAGCAGCAGGCCTAAGCCTGTCTTCAGGTTTCTTTGAAATTTGGACCCTGAGGTCAGCAAAATAATTGGTTCATTTGAACTGAAAACCAGAAAGTGAAGGGTCCACTTTTCCCATAGTGTCTAGCTTCCAATTCACCAAACAGATTTTGAGATCTCTCTCCTTTAGGTAGCACAACAGTTAGACACTGTTAGTTTCATTTCCACTTTACTCTCCCTGCCTGAAATTTTTGGTTTGTCATGAATCCTAGACAGCAAGTGGAGCAAGGCATGGTTACTCTCTGCATGTATTTTCGAAACACTTTTTGCTTTCACTACTTGAGCATTATAACAAGACAAGATCTATTTCTGTTTTCTCCTTCCAGTTTTATGTATTTAGAAGTTCTTTCTATTGTTCTCAAAGTACAGCTTTGCCTCAAGGACTTGCTTTTGAGCCATCCTATGGCTTTGGTCTCAAGCTCTTTATTTTGATGGACCTTGGCTATAATTATTTATCAGTAATCATCCTGTTTATACAGAGTTTGAAATGAAAGCTCCCTATCCATATTCATGAGTTTTGAACATGAGGCTATATGAGTTTTGGCATGTGTTAAAAAGTAAATCTTCAGAAGTTTAGGGTTTATGATGTCACCAAAACAGTAGAACAAGACCAGGATAAGTGAAGAGATCAGTGTATCATAGAATCACAGAATGGTTTTGGTTGGAAGGGACCTTAAAGATCATAGACCCCTCTACCATGGGCAGGGACACCTTCCGCTGGACCAGGTTGCTCAGAGTTTCATCCAGCCTGGCCTTGAACACCTCCAAGGATGGGGTACCCACAAATCTGGGTAACTGGTTCCTGTGCATTATCACCCTCACAATTAGGAATTTCTTCCTGACATCTAATCTAAGCCTACTCTCTTTTAGTTTGAAGCCATTTCCCCACGTACTATCACTACGTGCTCTTGCAAAAAGTCTCTCTCCATCCTTCTTATAGGCTCACTTTAGGTACTGGAAGTCTACAATTATGTCACCCCAAAGCCTTCTCTTCTCCAGGCTGAACAATCCCAGTTCTTTCCTCACAGGAGAGGTGCTCCACCCCTCTAATCATCTTGATAACCCTCCTTTGGTCTCACTCCAACAGGTCCATGTCCTTCCTGTGCTAAGGACCCCAGGGCTGGATGCAGAGTTCCAGGTGGGGTCTCACCAGAGCAGAGCAGAGGGACAGAATCCCCTCCCTGGCCCTGCTGCCCACACTGCTTTGGATGCAGCCCAGGACACATTTGGCTTTCTGGGCTGTGAGTGCACATGGCTGGGTCATGTCCAGCCTCTCACCCACCAGCACCCACAAGTCCTTCTCCCCAGGGTTGCACTTGATATGTTCATCTCCCAGCCTGTGTTGTTATCAGGGGTTGCCTTAATCCAGGCGCAGCACCTTGCACTTGGTCTTGTTAGACCTAATGAGACTCCCAATGGCCCCACTTCTCGAGCTTGTTCAGGTCCTTCTGGATAACATCTCTTCTTTCAGACATGTATCCTTTCCTAATGAAAACACTAAACAGTTGAGTTTGCTTTGAACAAGACAGCCTAATTGAGCCATAATAATCCTCTGTCTCAAATGGGAAAAAAAGAGAGAAAGTGCAGGATTAATACTGCAGAGGAACAAAACACACAGCAGTTCGTCTACTATTTCTGCAAAACTTAAAATATGTGATCTTCCCATCAGTAATTCAGTACACATGGCTACTTTGCAGTTTCAAACATGTAACAACTGAATAAGAAGCACCAAATAAGTATGGTTCTTTCCAAAGTTCTTCTAAGGAAGAAAAGTGATACATGGGTACCTAGTGTTACGATTACCAGTACTCTAGAGCAAAGATACTCACAATATGGTGTGTTATAAACAGATGTCAGATCAGATTACCACTTACACCCAGGCTGTGCTTGAAAAGGGTTAAAAAGTGTCAGGAATGATGTTTGGGTCCTGGATCCTGAATATCAGCTTTGATGTGGGTTAAATCAGAATGCTAGTTTATGCAGCTTGTTTGGACTAATGTTAATAAGGTGATGATAATAATAATACCTTGTTTTTATAGGGACAAATGTTGAAATCCTGGCATGATTTTTGCTAAGATCTGTTTGAAGAAGAAATCTCCATTTGTGTTTCATGCCTTATATAAAAAATAACCTTAGTTATTTTCACTCCTCCTCCCCTTTTTTTTCTTTTTATGCCTTAAGGTGATTTTCGTGATTAGTGTAAGCTTTGTACACTATAAATGCTTCTCTGCTGAAAGGAATGAAAAATGTTTTTGCAAGTGGGAATGCCATGAGCAGGGACAGACACTGGAATTTTTCCCATATTTTTCTCATTTGCCATTGTTTTTTGTTTGCTTGTTTGGTTGGTTTTTTTCCTTGTGTTACTTATGACTTGAGATTTCATTTTCCAAGAAGTTCTGAAAGTTTCATTCCTGCCAGATTCTGTTCTGGTCAACAATAGAATCTCAATCAGGACTGAGGATTCTCTGCAGTGTTCACCACCCGCATTTTATATGCTTTGTGATGATGACAATGTCTATTTTGAATTGTTAGGCACCTCAAATTATACAAAATAAAAAGCTAAAGTTTTTTCAGGCTTAAAGAGCCTTTTCATTCTTCTTAGATTATTTTAGGAAGAATATTAAAAAACAGCCTATTCCTAAAAAAAAAAATTGTTCTTTTAAACATCACTACTCTTAATAGAGAGAGATATTACAATGCATCCGTAATACCAATTGCTTTCTCTGTCACTATGATTCCTGGCTCTTTATACTCTACTGTGCATTTCTTTTTTGAAGCCTAGTAATTCAGTCAAAAAGAAGGAGCCAGATTGTGGATCTATGAAGAAGAAAGCAACCCCACAGCAGGTGGGGTTTTCACAGGAATGCCTATAAAATCCTCACTACTAAAAGCAACAACAGCATAATCAAATTGCATAGTGCTGGAGATTTGTTATGGCAGTCAGCTTTCTGTCAATACAACAGGGAACTGGCTGCATAATAGAAACAAAAATCTAGAGGATGTTTGTTAGGTACCAAACTCCCAATTTACTGTTTCTACCATAGTAGTAACCTGTGGATTCTGACTCTGAAACTGAGCTGCATCTGGCACAATTTACATGGACTGGGCATAAGGGTGTTGATACCACATACTGCTCCCATACCAGTACAGAAACCAGGCTGGCTCACGTCACACAAATTAACTGGAGGCTAATAGATTTTATGCTGTTCAACAGTTTTCCACAGGGTTGCTTTGACAGCCTGGGATTGCTAGGGAAGAATAGAGCCTGAAAACATCCATCTCTCTAAGACAAGTTCTCACTGTGGATGAGAACAATCATCCCCCATCACTGTGGATGACTGGGGAGAGGCTGATATGGTGACAGTACCACGGAGGGACAAAAATCTGGGGTCAGAGCTAGCAGTTTTCTGCTGCTCTTTGTGCCTTGGGAGCTACATAACTCAGACAAAGGGAAGGCAGGATCTGCCTCACAGGAGGAATGACCACTGAAGATGATCTGGAGAAAAGATAATTTTGACACTTGGGGCCTGCTAAAGCTCTGCACATAAAAAGTGAAAAGTAACAGAAATGTAACCAGACCTGCTGGATGATGCTGGTTACCATCATTCCTGACTCCTGCGGTGCTAATGACATTTTTTTTCTGTCTGGCAATCTTTGTCTTGGCTGCTTTTTGGAAATAAATCCCTTGTTCTTAACTCCTCTGTTTCTGTGTTGGTTTGACTAAGACTTCTGTGGGAAAGTTTGATATTTTCTTCTGTTTCATTGGCAAAGCTTCTCCTTTACCCCCGCCCCCTCCTCATTTCTTTGGACAGATTTCATTTCCCAAACAGATGTCTCTTGTTTCTGGAAGCAACATCCACAAACACATGATTTCTTTCTTTTACCGTATTTTTTCACTCTTTTAAAATCCATTTCTTTTTCCATGCTTTCTTTCTCTCTAATCTAAATCACTGGGTATATTCCACAAGTCAGTTCTGAAAAACTATTTCTAAAGCATGACTTTACAGTGGCTTTTCTACCACTCCATGCCTGCAGGGGCACACCAGAGGCCCTGAAGGCTGGATTTTGGTGTAACAGGATAATAATAGAGTTTCTACATAATTATCTGCATAGGTAATCAGGGCATGCATGCATACAGATACCCAGTAACAGGTGCACAGGCCTATTCCTTACATCCAGAGCCTGAGACTTTGGACCGTTCCAGTGAGAGGCTGGCAAGATGCAGGGCCCTGCTGCTGTTTTGAAATCATATGGTCAAGCTGAAGAACTGTACTTATGAGGAACGCTGCTTCTGCATTTGAGACAGTTCAGCCTTCAAGCTGCCCTATGTATGCTGGCCAGGCAGAAGGAATTCAGCTTTTGTTGCAGCATGTGTAGCTATATGCTATATTCTTGCTGACAGTCCATGCACTTAGGACTAAAGTTATTAAGTAGAGGCCCATTTTTTTACCCCAGAACCAACTAGAGCCTGTGCCCAAGAGAATGAATGACTGTGATACTTTGCCATGGATGTAAGGATCTGTATTTTGAGATCAAATATTCAAATATTTTTTAGAACAATTCCAGGTCATATTTTCTAAGTTGAACCTTGACTAGTGATCTTCTCAAAATTCTCTCCTTTTTGTCAACAGGTCTTAGGATGGTCAAGGGTTTCTTAAGATGTCTAGGTGCCTAAGTAGCACTGACAATCTGTGCAATATGAACATAATCACGACCTTGCATATTTTTCACATTACCCAGGAGAGCTGGGGCCTGGCCTTCTGTGCAGGAGCACAGCTAGTAGAGCCACATCTAGCCAGGCTTCCTCAAGGGTAAGGAAGTTGCACAAACATGTGCTTGGCTCTGAACTCATTAACCAATTATAGAAACTATCTTTGAATGCTCCTGGCTCTCCAGAGCCTCTGAATTTGGCTGGGGTGACAAGGACAGGAGCACAGCTTCTTGAGCAGGAGCTCTGCACCAGGCATGACAAGAACTCCTGTCCACCTCAAAGATTGTAACCTAGACAAACATTTACAAAAAGCCATCCACATACTTCCTTCTAACCTCTAGGTACTATTGGCAAACCTGAGGTGAATTTTGACCAGATCCTTACACCTTCTCCTTGCAGTCTTGTAAGTACGTACACAGGACCACAAAGAAAAGGATTTGTGTGTTGTGTGCATATGGGATTTGTCAGAATCTGAATATTTAATGAGAAGTCTTCAATTACTTCATGGTCCATTTCTGGTGCCAAGCTTAATTTTGAACTCCTGATATCATGGTGGGTCTAAGGAGAAGAGCCATATGTCCATCACCGATGAAAACCATTTCCATATGTCCCCTGTATCCCTCTTGTTATGTGCCTGGCTTACCACAGTCAGTATCACCTTGGGATGTCGAGCCAACAGGGAAGGAGAAACAGAAATCTGCTTCTATTTAAACCTGATTAAAAGAGGGAATCAATTTAGGTAACCTATTCTGAAGCTGTTGAAATTCATTCCAAGAGGTTGACTGCATAGCTCATGTAGAAAGCAGCTGCCAGGTTTTCTTGTTTCCACCCTATGCCCCAATCAAATTTTTTCATAAGCTTTAGCCAGAAAGCAAGCATGGCACCTTGAATTTCTTTCAAGGTCTCCTTGTCCTTTAGATGTTGAAAACAGCTGCCTGCCTCTGCCCAAGGAGCAGAGCCCAGAAAATGCAAAAAGTAAGCAGATATCTCTATAGAGCTGAGAGCTGGAATGAGAGTCTATTTCTAGTGTAGAATCACATTCACCTCTGCTTTCATTTTTACTCCAATCAAATTCTTCCTCCAGTGCAATTTAAATGCAAACAACAAAAATTAAGAGGTACTCTTTGCAGTGTGTTGTAAAACATTTTGTAAGAGCGAGTGTGAGAAGCAGTCTCTCCCCTTAGTCCTAATCCTATTTCCCTGTCTTTCCCCAGGTAAGTCAAAATATCAGCACAATGTCAGCAAAACCATGTAACTGAGAGATCCTGCTTTGCAGGAGTGGGAGGAAAGCAGTATGTCGCTTCTTCAGTTTTATGCAGTCTGACAGGCTGTGCCAAAATGCCTTGGAAAGACACAAGAAAACAGGCTTCAGCCCATTGCAAGACTGGGCCATGACACACAGTGTAATGATATATCAATTGTAAAATATATCACCATATTTTGACCCTTTCTGAGACAGTTCAGATTAACTAAGCTCATTCTTGTCAGTACTGTTTTGTAAAATCATGATGCAAAACTTTTAACAGATTTTCATCAGCCTCTATAAACACAAAAGGATGAGCAAAATTGCCTTGCACTGATGCTAAAGCATTACAATAGACAGAAGTAAATGTTTCAAACATAAATAAGGCTTTCTTTATGTCATCGGTAGAGCAACAATCAGGATTTCAGAGGCATACATGTAAGGTGAGAAATGAGTGTGCAATTTACTTCAAGTCAGACATCAATATCCAGCTAGTCTGTCACCACAGAACTGTGGGATTCAACTCTCTCTGCAGCTAGGAAGCAAAAACATTATATGCCAGGGAAAGTTTGGGTTGATCTTAATTAATTCTTAAAATTTGCCTAGCTTCACAGGGATGAAATTTACTAAATATATGGAATTGTAAAAGAAAATGTAATTGTACAAAAATCAGTCAAAATGAAATATTTCAATTCATTGGATTCCTTGGCTTATAGAAGGAAGAAAATGTTACTGGAGATATGGAGTAATTTTTATTCTCTGTTGTTTATAACTTGGAAGTGCCTTCTGAAATACTGGGTACAGCCCAATCTGCAGAGTTTTCATGGGTCTATGCACGAGTCGACATAATTTCTAAGCTCATGAGGCACTTATAAATTTTTAAATTAGCATTTTTCTGGGTCCTGCAGACAAAAAAGAATAAATACATGTATTTTAAGTTCATTCCCCATCATTTTTCTTTTTTTTTAGCAGAAAAGATATGGAGTTTGTGTCAGCTGTGTTTAGGTGGTGATCCCTAAAACAAATTTCTGTTGCCAAAAAAAAAGATGCCTTCATGTTGGATAAGACTGCCACAGCTGTAGGCCCTCTGCGAAAAAAAATCAAGATGGGTCCTGAGGGTAGAAATGATGCATGCAATGATGGGAACAATGTAAAGAAATATATTTATGAAAAAAATGGAAAACAAAAATATAAAAAGACAGGAAGAGCGTCCAATCGGAACAGTACTGTGAAGTGGGAACTCTGCTGGTCTAACATTTAGCAGACCTGTAGGCACGAGGCTCTCTGCCTCTTCATTTTATTTGGAAAAGAAAAGATGCCCGTTGCCAGGATCATCAAAGAATGTTATTCTTCATTAAAGCCATGAGACCTTGGAAAACTTTGCCCAGCTCATTTTTTAAAAACAAAATTAAGTAAGTCCTGCAAGTGTCTAAAGGGAGGATAAGGTTACTCATTGTTGCTTAAAAATTCATTTGGTGCCACATCAAAGTAGCAGTGGGTATATTTTAAAGTGACAGGTCTAAAAAATATTGTTCTTATTCCCACCTGCCCCTGAACTCCCTCCATACCAAAAGAAGCATTCTCCATAGTCCCCAATTAGTGAGCTGGAGTATTTAAAATTCAAACAAGGACCTTCTTCTCACTCTCATACTCATTAGCTCACTCTAGCCCTCCTTAGTCAAGGGATTTTCTAAAGAGTCCATTTAGGAGTGCTAATAATAGTAATTAGAGGTCGAGAAACCATCTTGAAACTTGACCCAAATTTTCACCCAAAACTTGAAATGAACACAAACCCTTTCTCAGTTTTGAAGGGACTGGGAACTCCTTCAAAGAAGAAGTTCGTGACTTGGAAATTTCCCTTTTAAAATGTTGTTTCAGTCCTGCATACCAAGTCCTTGAAAAATTATCTAAGCAGAAAGGCTGCTATTTAGGAACCTTCTAGAAGCATTTGTTGTGCTGTTCTTTTGCGCCTGCTCAAAATGCATGCAGTATTACTGAGCCTATTGTAAACTGTGGGCCTCTTTTCTCCCTCATTCACATTTATTCTATGCCAATGGGGTGATATAAAATTACCTCCTGCACCTCCCAGGAGTTCAAGCATTCTTTGCACTACCTTTTTCATGTCACAGATTCCAGGCTGCTGCAGTCTCCCGCAGATAGCTACAGCAGCCCTGTGGCTGCTTTGATACACAGATTCTTCATACAGCTCCTTTTGTTCCAGTCTGTAGCTCAATGATGCTGAAATGATAGTGGCACAACTGTTCCTCTTTCTTTCATGATAGGACACATCCGGCTGTACATTGAGAATGTTCATCCAGGGTGGCTAGAGCTGGTTCCATGCATGGGACAGATGCAAAAAGCCACCTTTGGGAGAGAAATTCTGTTTCACTGGGTCCAGTGGAAATTAATCCCAGATGCTGGGGCAAATGAAAATGCAGTAAGGTCCAATGTGTCTAGTGATGGATTTGCATTGTCCACATCCATCTTTCTCATGTATCTGTCTCCAAGTAAACAAGACATCTGCAGAAAGACACAAGAATCAAGTCTGAACTGGGCAACACATAGAAAAGTTTAAGCTTTCTGTAACTAGACTGATGTGATAATAATTAAGATTTGGAAATACACACTGACTTGCTGCAATTATTAGTAATATTTTTAGCTATAATATAAGCACTGAGCCTTACTGTGACCCTTCACTGCCTGAATAGTTTGTCTTATAAATCTTATTTTATGGCTTTTACTTAAAGCTTCTAGAAATGTACTGGATGGTACCGTATATATTATGTAATATATATTTTCTATCCTGGCAGATTTCTCTGGAACAAAAGGATTTTATATCATCTTGCAAAGGACTTTTAAAGTCATTGGCAAGTTTTCCGTTGTAATTTGGATACAATAAGAACAGTTTTTTAGATACATAACATCTTGAACAAATTTATATGTAGTTCATTATCAGAAGCAGACATGGTCCAAAACTGGAATTTCTTACTGCAGGGATGTTTTAATATTTGGGTTTGTCCCCAACTGAAACAAAATGTCAAAATGGCAAAGCAATGTATAGAATGAAAAATAAAGATAAAAGATTGATTTAGAAATATCAAAACGTTCCATTTTGAAAATGTCAAAAAATATTCTGGAAATGTCTAAAGGTTTCAGTTAGGAATTTTTCACCCAGATGGAACATTTCAGCATTCTTAAACACAAATATTTCATATCTGGCTGGGCTTACCTAGGCCTCTTTATCAAAGCTCAATTACCAAATACGATCACTTCTTTCTGGAAAGAAGATTACTGCTTCTAAATGGTGCATAAACTATGTGCTGTTTTAAAAAGATCCTGATATATTAAGATTACATGAACATATTTTCTTTCAATATCTAGTCACAAAATGTTTCCATTATGTAGATTCTCAGATAAGCTGTACCTCTTAGTAAAAAGAGAGAGGAAGAAAACTGAATCATAAACTTTGTCAAAAATCAAAAAATGAAGCTGTAACTAGTTAGCTCAAGAAATGCTGGTATTCTATCATATCAGAGATTAAAGCTGATGAAAGTTTACAGCTAGTATAGAATTATTAAAGAAAAAAAACAGGTTTTACAAAGATTTTTCAAAGAGTTTCTAAAAATCTTTTACTTCAAAGCATAAAATATATGCTGGTGTATATATATGCAGTTTAAACTCTCCCTGCCTACCCTCTTCTCAGTTCCCATGCTGCTCCAAAACATTATTTGTGGGGTCAAATAGCATTAAATTGCATTTATATTGCACTTTTGTAGTACTGGACCATGCTTGCATAAATATCCTTTAAGACAATGCCTTTTTCAGAGAGATCATAACTGGATATTGACTTCAAGTTCTCTTTTGGACAATGGCCATTTGATTAAAAGTGAATTTTGATTAAAAATGTTAATGTCCATAAAAACTGTTTAACCAAAGCAATTTTTAATCACTGAACAAATTTTAATTTTTCAAATATCTCTTGTCAATACAAATACCGCTTTCCTTAACATATACTGCTTTCCTTAACACCAGACATTAGTGCTTTACAAATAAACAACTAAGTTGCTGCAACATTGCTATTATTCCTCCAGTTTTTAGAGGGAACAAATAAAGAGATTTGGTTTGTTGATTTATGTCTCTGTCTGATAGAGCAAAAAAAAAATACTTGAAATTTTTCAACTGCATAATGTATGGCATGAATGACAAGGGTAAGAAAACTTGGAATCTGTTTCACTTAGTGTACACTTTACAGAGAGTTCCAGCCTGAAATGAAAAATATCCTGCCTCAACATATTACTTTCAACCAATAACAGTGTTGGATTTTGTGAGGCCACAGCACCAAAAGTCATGAAAATATTCTCTATAAACAAAAAAACAAAATACCCAAAAAACCGAAAACCAAACCAAACCAACCAACCAACCAAAACCCTCGAGAATTATTGCATATGATAGTAAATTCATTCTTTCCCTGCCATCTTGAAATGTTGTTCTGCAAAGGCAGACTGGAAGCTTGGTTAACGCAATTTTTATACAATATTCAAGAAAAATCTTAGTGTTAGAAAGACACCTATGGTCTCCTGCAGCTGATTTTCTTCTCATTCATTTTGCTGCAAATCATGAGCTGTTACATTCAACAGCAGTATAAAATCAGGGTAAGATGGATCAGGCTGTGTGTAAAACATTCTTTGAAGTATACAAAGTTCACAGCCTTATAGTCAGTTTGTAAGATTCATTAGATTGTGGAGGGTAGGCTGGAAATAAACGAGACATTGAGCACAAGACAGTGTGTATGTGACCCAATGCAACCGCAGTGAACATCATCTTTGCTGATCAGCAGTGTCTGATCAAACCATATGACCCTAATCATGTTGGCCAACAGAAGATGTGGTACTTTTTTTCTCACAGTGTGAGTATCACATACTGTTCTTCATAGAATGCTGTTCGGTTTTTTAAAGAAACCAGAAAGGTTTATGTAAAAGCTTTATAGCCTCATGTGGTCAGTCCCACATCCCAAATCAAGCCCACAATTAGAAGGTATAAAAATCTTGAGTTCTTGTTCTTTGTTCAGGTTGGTTTTTTTTTAATTTGGAGCCTTTGTAGCATCTAGTTTAAAGAAGAAGGATGGGAATGAGGAACAAGGATCAAAAGGGTACCTGCCAGTGCCCGTTTCCTTCACCCAGTACTCTGCAGCCCACTGCACACACAAAGGCATAGCTTTCAGTGATGTAGCTACAGCAGTGACCTAACTCATTAACTTCAGCGTAGCCAACAAAAGTCAAAGCATCTCCTAGTATCACACATTGAGTTCTCTGGTACAGTGGCTATATTTGTATGACTTCTGGTCTTTAAGCAGCCAATGGCAGTTGTGGTTGCCAATAGTGTGACCTGTGATTCTTGAACCCTGGGGCCTTCACATGCAACTATCCTATGGATTCCTCGAAAGCAAGGGCAGATAAAAGCCGACTGTGATACAGTATTAGAAATCCAACTATATATCCAAGCTTTATGGGTCTGATTAACAATGAGCAAATTGGGATATTTGTTCCAGCAGCTGAGGCGTAGACAATTTGGATGATATGGGAATTAATTAGCAGAATAACTCTCAGCCTTATGTTTTCACTCCTTCTGAGGTACATACTCTCCCACTCTCCCTAGCATGCCTGTCCCAGAGATAATTATGTTCTCTAAAGATTCATGACGGCCTGTGTGCAGAAGTGACAGCAGAGAGGAAATTCTAACTGCACAAACTTGAAGCCAGGGCAGTTTTGAACATTTTGAATATGTTAAGACCAGCAGCATCCTCATTAAACTCTGATTAGCAAGTGGACTTGATCCAGGCTAATTCATGGCTGAATGGGGTTTTTTTTTTTTTTTTTTTTTTTTTTTTTTTTTTGCCGCCAGTTTATCAGAGGTAGGCAATTAAGAGCTCACACACCTCCAAGTCTTGTAGTTTTTTGAAGCAGGGATCTCATACCAGCCTTGCAATAAAGCCTTATTGTCCTTGGGACAATATTCTTCACTAATCTCACTTCTGGCAATTTACTTTTTCTTGCTGAGCAGATTTAGAAACAAAAAACCTTGAAAGGGCATGGGAGGAGGAATAATCTCGGGCTATCTAATCCCATCCCCAAAGTGGGAGTTTTCCATTCAGCTTCTCTTTTAATGAGCACTGGAGAAATAAAGTTTTACTGCAACACTACTTTGAGAGACCTATGAGGACCCAATTATCCATCCAGTGGGAGTGGGGTGGCAACCTGGTTTTCAAAGCAGAAGCAATGTAGCAACACAGGCCCCTTGTAATTATGTCTTCCCTACAAATTTATAAACCCAGAGGTGAGTTTTGCTTTGGTTGATTGTTTAAATGCAATTATTACCTTTCTTTCACTCTCATGTTGTTAATAAAGCTTTCCCAAATGCAGTGCTTGGAGTTATTCTTCCTGAGCACTAGGATTCCAAAGGCTTAACTGGAAACCAATCCTCTGCTTCAGTGAAAGGAACACAGTTAGGTCCGGTCAAAGATTATCTGAAGAGCCAAAATGTTTGACAGACACACTGAAGGGGCCACATCCTATTTTCCACCTGAGAAAGTGAGACGGGAGAGTGGGACAGAAAGAAGGAAGCTAAAAGAGGCTAGGAGTGACTCAGAGAATGGAAAGGAAGAAACACTATTCAAAGAGTAGCCTGACTCCAGGGAAGCATCCTGTTTATGTCATTCATCTTCCTTTGTAGCTGTCAGTATTACATTCATTGCACAAATGTGTGCCTTCTTTGGAAGTGCATGCAGATTTGCTTATAACCTAACCCTGTTTAAAATAAGGAAGGGGGACAGGTGTTCTCAACAATATATTTTTCTTTTCTTTCTGGTCTCTTACATTCCCATGTTCAGGAGGTCGCAAGGAACTCCTTCTGACTCTTCCCAATTCCGGGCCCAACAGGTGGATGGGACCAGTGAATCAAGTGTGTCTGTGAGATGTAAGCAGAAGCATGGTATATATAGCATCAATTCACTTTCATTGCATTGCATATATGTGCAGCCTGACACAATGACTTCAAGACACAGACTTCAGATCCTTGTCTTTCAAGTTTTTATGGATACAGGTACACATGGGGAGCTTGGGCTTAAATTTATACCAATAAGAGAATCAACTTCACATATGATATACATAGAGTCTACATGAGACATAAGTATATCACAGTGTGCTTTCTTGTTCAACCTGTATGAAACAATGTATTATACACACAAGTAATATGATGTAGCCCATTGCATATAATTCAAACACATTGATCTAGTATGTAGAGCTAAGTTATAAAAATCATTTATTTGTTGAAAATGCAGTTTGAGAGAATGGCAACCATTCCTGACTTACTGTTGTGATAATTTGTGGGATTTCCTTATGTATATGCTCCTTTTTTTCAGTTGCTGTTGATTTGACAGGAGTTGTGGTATTGCTGTCTATTTTAATGCCTCTCTCAAGGACCTTGAAGGATACATTACATTGCTCCAAGAACAAATAGTAGATAGCCATTGGACTAACATGAAGACATGATAAGGAGGAGAGGAAAAGCAATGGTTTTTCTCTCAAAACACTGGAAGTGTTTTGCAAATAGAAAGCCATAAAGCATCAATTGAGCAATTGAGTTGTACTGAGGATTGCAGTTTGACCCCATGATGAATACTGATTTAGAGCAGCAAGAAAATTGAAAAGGCGAAGGGAGTTTCTACTGCATCCATGTGAAAAGTAATGTTTTCAGAAATGCCCTGTGTGTATGCACTTATACAGTTGTGTGTGTCTAAGTCTACTTTCTGTCATCAAGTGTCTCTCAAGGGTTAAACAGTATATTAAATCTCTCAGGGGATTTTGGAAAGGGTGTATTTTTGCTGTGTCTAAGTTTTAGGATTCAGCATTAGTCTCAGAAATCTTCCTAAGCAAGATGGACTGTATTCCCAGGAAATTATGCTATATAGTGGACTTCTGTCCCCAAGTATATTTGTGGAGACACCAGCCAGAAGCTACTCCTGGACTCCTTTCAGACTTCAGGGGTTTAAAGCATATGGTACCTAGCAGATCTGGAAACCAAGCACAAAATGAGAAGTTATCTATTAAAGGGTGACATTTCTGCTGTCTTTGCAGAGCAGTTTATGCTGAATTATTTTGATCCTTCAGAAAAGAAAATCAGACAAACAACAACAACAAAGAACACAGAAAACAATTTCTAAGTGATTATTTAACATCTCTAAAATGTTTCCATCTGGTATTTCACATGGAGACAGATCAATGCTCTAGTCACAATGTTGTAGAAGAGAAACCACTCATTTAATGCCCATAAGAGGTGACTCCAATCCCTTCTCTCTGATTTGTAAACAGTACTTAATTTTCAAGAATAGGCTGCCGTCTATTCTCACACTGTACTGGATTCCCTCAATAACAGTATGACAAAAGTCCTTCTCTACAGGTAGGGTCTCTAATCACCAATGCATGGTGTAATTCTTTATTTCTCCTGCCTAATGGAATAAAAAACAGCATATAACCAGCCTAATGTTACAATCAGTTTTCTGCCCTTGTCACCTTTATGTACACAGAGGAATACCAGCAGCTTCTTTTCCAATATGTTTTTTAGTGGCTATAGTGGAATAGGGGCACAGGCATTCTTTCCTATGGCTGGCTTCTAGATGGGTAAGACCCTTGATGTGAATTGTTCCCAGGGGGCTCACAGACATAATCAAGTGATGGGAAGTTTCCACTGAGTTGCTATTGAAAATTTAGTGAGCCAATTAAGTGTGTGTGTCTAGTTAAACTGTTCCAAACATGCTGAGCTGTCCGGTGGGTACACACCTCAGAAGGACGTGACTCCTTTCTGAGGTTTTCTACGTCTCATGGTTTAACCCCAGCCAGCAAGAAAGCTTCACACGGCTGCTCACTCACTCCCCCACAGCTGGATCAGGGAGAGAATTGGAAGGGTAAATGTGAGAAAACACACAGGTTGAGATAAACACTTTAATAAGGAAAGCAAAAGCCACACATACAAGCAAAGCAAAACAAAGAATTAATTCACTGCTTCCCATGAGCAGGCTGGTGTTCAGGCATCTCTAGGACAGCAGGGCCCCATCATGTGTAATGGTGCCTCGGAAGACAAACATCATTACTCCAAACATCCCCCCCCTTTTTCCCTCTTCCCATGCTCATGGTGTCATATGGTCTGGAATACCCCTTTGGTCAGTTTGGGTCACCTGTCCCACTTGTGTCTCCTCCCAACCTCTCAAGCACCCGCAACTTGCCAATGTGGCACTAAAAAAAGCAGAAAAGGCCTTGCCTCTGTGTTAGCCCTGCTCAGTGACAACAAAAACTTCTCTCTATTATCAGCACAAATCCAAAACACAGCTCCACACTAGCCACTGTGAAGAAAATTAACTCTACCCCAGCCAAAACTAACACAACCTGATAGGAAACTACACAACACCATTATGGGTTATTATGAAGTGGAAAAGCCTTAGTGTTCTGAAATATTGAGAGAGAAGGTGGAAAATACGCATTTTTCATACTCTTTTTGCATGACTGGCAATAGACACCACCCACATGATCTTGGTTTGCAGTCCACTGACCATCCAAGTTTCCTTTGCGAACCCAAAATAAGATTTAGAGCCCCTCTGCCATGTTAAAAAAAAAATCCAGCAACTCCATGAAGCATTCCTCTAAGAAAATTACTTTCAAGGATTTGCCAAGTTAGATTTGAATAAGTGTAATGTGACAAACTAAGACCTACCAGATGGAGCTGTTTCTCATATCTTCTCCTGCTATCAAGAGCTCATGAGAATCAGCCATGGGTTTGACAAAGAAGCTGGTGTATCTAGTGGTGGGGGCTGAGCATGATTATAGCTCCTGACCTCTAGAGCATGATCATAGTTCCTGACTTTTGTGTGTACAGTTTATCTCTCACTACTTCCACTTATGTGTCTCAGTTTCTGATTTTGATATGTACTGTACAGCAGTGTCATCATCTCCTTGCCTGCTGGTTACCTGCAAGTTATCAGAGCTCAGCCCATAGCTCAGCTAGGATAAGTTCACTGAGAGAATTACCTTTTTTTTTTCAGTTGCATCCACATAAATTCCAGAATCAGATTCTTTGAATCAAATTATCTTTACGCTCATGCAAATACTAGCTTGTTAGAAAACAATCAGGAACACATAGACAAGAGTACCTATAGTCCAGTTAAATATCATATCAGTCAGTATTTCTTTATCATACTCAGGGCTCTTCCATTTGTCCCAGACTCCCTGAACCATCATGTAGAAGAACATCATCTGCCAACATTGTCTTACAGTTGAGACCTTTTTAACATGAGACTCCAGCATCAGTAGCCAAGACACAGGGATGTAAATGCATGAATGTGCAACAATACTATGCATGCTGTTTTCACTCCTTTTACATGACAGCAGATACAGTTAATTATGACCTTCTGATCAGAGAGCTGTCAAAAGGGGAGTAAGTAATCTCAAGAAGCAGCCATTACCATTCTAGTCAAAAGTCATTGTCCTTTGCTCCTAAGCTGGCTATCCACTGCCACCTTTATTCCTCCTTCGCTAAGCTGCTTGCTTATCAGTGCTGGAATCCAGGTCCAGCAACAGCAATGCCTCACAGAAATTGCTGAACCATGAGATCCCAGTGCTCAGAGGCATGCTTAAACCAACTATTCAACCAAACTAGGTCATATTATCTAAGAACGCTGCAAAGCAATATAGTTTCTTAAGGTGAACGAAAACCTATGTTTAAGTGATACTATCCTTTATTAAAAATTCTCATTCTATTGAACTAGGGTTGGTAGAAGCTCTAACATCAAAAAGGATTTTGAGGGGAAAACTTCATCCATATGTGTAAAGCATAAAAACCAAAAGCACAAAAGCACTGCAGCACATATATATGGGCTTGATAGCCTAAGAGTAAGTTTCCTAAACACGACTTGATCACACAGAGAATTTCACCTAGATTTGACATAGGCTTTTTAAAAAAGGATAAATGCAAATAACTGTGATTTAATTCATTAATCATTTGTCAAATCACAGTAGATCAGGGTATAGTAGGGAAAATTTGAAGTGTCAAAGACTATACATGCTTATTGTGCTTGTAAAATCAACGACAAAACATATCCAAATTTAGAGATGAGATAAATTACACAGAGGGGAAAGGCTGGATATTTTATCAACCAGGTTATATGGGAAGCGCATGAACAGCCACTTTTGCTTTTGAAAATACCAAATTATGTGGTAGCCAGCTATGTGAAAAATATTTTGGCCAGATTAGTGGAAAAATCTTGAAATCACTTATTTTTGTACTACCTTTACTAAAGGAAACTGTTCCAAATGCAGTATGCTTTCAAAAGCTAGAAGACCTTAAATGACAAATCCTTTAAGTATGAGAAACCTACTCACTTAGGAAAAAAAAAAGAGTAAATGTAAGTTTTCCAAATTCCATTAATAGTAGCCATATGCTGATTTAAATCTTTAGTTTTCATCTATCAGCCTTTACTCCTGAAACAAAAAGATCATGTGCCCCACAATAAAAAAGAATACTTAGTCTGGTTTTCAGAGGCAGTAAAGTTTAGTAATTCTGGCAAAGTCAGTAAGACTGGACAGGTGTTTGAATTTCTGAGATACAGTCAGGTTTTGCAGCCATCAAAGAGGTATACACAATTATAATTTCACTTAGCTCTAAAAAGAGTGTAGAAAATACATTTCTTAAAAAAATAACACAAATGTTTTAAATAATTCAAATGACTCAACTATTTAGAAACAATGTTTGTACGGTGTTTGCCTTTCAGCTGGGACCTAGCCATTTTATCAGCAAATTTTTGGTTTGAGTTCAATAATAACATGATCAGAAATAGTGCATACAACATAGGAAAACCAGTCCTATGAAGAAGACCCCAGTCTTTCTTGTATGTTTAAAAAACATTTGGTTTAAACACGTGTTTTTAAGCACCTACCAATAGTGGTGTCCCCCAGGGTTCTATATTAGGCCCAGTGTTTTTAACTTGTTTATCAGTGACTCAGACAAAGGGACAAATGCCTCCTCAGCAGGTCACTGATGACCAAACCTGGGAGCAGTGGCCAATACTCCAGAGTGTAGCCCTTCAGAAGGACCTCAACATGTTGGAGAGATGAGCAGAGATAAACCATCTGAAATGCAACAAGGGCAAATGCAGGGTCCTGCACTGGAGGCACCAGCACAGGCTTGGGCTGATCTGCTGGAAAGCAGCTCTGAGGAGAAGGACCTGGGGGTCCTGGTGGACAACAAGCTGTCCATGAATTACCAGTGTGCCCTGGGGGCCAAGAAGGCCAATGGCGCCCTAGGGAGCATTAGGAAGAGCATTGCCAGCAGGTCAGGGGAGGTCATCCTGTCCTTCTACTCAGTCCAGGTAAGGCACAACTGGAGTGTTGTGTCCAGTTCTGGGCTCCTCAGGACAAGAGAGACATGGAGCTGCTGGAGAGGGTCCAGTGGTGGGCAACAAAGTTGCTCGGGTCTGGAGAATCTCTCTTATGAGGAAGGGCTGAGAAAGCCAAACCTGTTCAGCCTCAAGAAGAGATGACTGAGAGAGGTCCTCATTAATATGTATAAATATCTAAAGGTGGGTGTCAAAAGGATATATCCAGGCTCTGCTTGGTGGTGCCGAGCAACAGGACAAGAGGCAACAGGGACAAAATGATGCACAAAATGAGGAAGAACTTCTTTACTGTGCAGGTGACCAGGCACTGGAACATGTTGCCCAGAGAGGTTTTGGAGTCTCCCTCACAGGAGATATTCAAAAACCATCTGGATGCAAACCTGTGCAATGTGCTCTAGAATGACTCTGCCTGAGAAGGGTAGTTGAACCAGAACTGCTGTGGTCTCTTCCAACCTGATTGATTCTGTGATTCTGTATTTGGAAGGGGAGGTATGCAAATTCTATTGCTCTTATATTGTGTTACGTTTTTCCTGAAGCTTTAATTTGGGAAGAGATTTTTTTTCTCTTTGAAATTGCAATGCAATGCAAACTCTGCCAGATCAAGCTCACAGCATCCTTCTCCTATCTATACTGCCAGCTCTTTTTATGGCCTAGGACATGCCATCAAAAACAACAACAAAAAAACGGTGTTATGAGAAGAAAAGACGCAGTGAGCAAGAGTAACCAGGCAAATATTACATCCCAAAGGGTAGCTTGAGCCTTTATTGTATGTTAGGGGGAACATTGATAAATGCTATTTGTGTAGATTAGCTAAATCATTTGCATTCAAAACACATCTCCTCTAAGACCAAGGGAGTTGATAGAAGAAAGCAAGCCTGCCTTATTTACTGTGCTTTCAACAGGCATGGACATACATTAGGAACTTCAGGGATGATGCAGGCTTCATACTGCCAATATGGCAAAATTACTACCGACTTTGAAAAGCTTGGAATTTCAACCTGACAGGGATCCTTACTCACTTAAACTTTCAATAGTGAGTGTCCACTTCTTTCTCAGTAAAAACATTCTGCCCTTACTCAATGCTCTGTACCATCCACATAGCAGGAAATCTTAACTCACAGAAGGTTTAAATGTGGGCCTCAGCAGCATCTGAGACCAATGTATCTGAACACCCTCTGAAGGCAGGATTTTTTCAGCTTGTGAAGACACAGAGAATTTTAGCTTTGCTGATGCTCTTCATTTATGAAACATATACATTTAAAAAAGTCCTTTTTTTCAGACCAAATTTCAAAAGACCTGCAGCTAAGGGTGACACAGATAGAGCACACTGACTCCCATAATACTGACTGTAAGAACATCTGTTTTCCTCTTGTTAAAAGATGTATATACAACTTTCCATAGTCTTTAAAGCCTTTTGACTGTAAGTGTATAGAAAGCACTGATAGACATGTCAGTAATGTAGCTGTAGACAAGGACCAGATCCACCTCCAGAGCGTTTTTTGACAGTTTCCAGGCTTTGCTATTGAAACGCAAGTAGATGCTGAATGTGGGAAAAGCTAGAGCTATGCTGCTTGGCTCAGAGCCCAGGACTGAAAGATTTGGATTCACTTTTCCAGCTGAAAAATTTACTTCCTCACAGAGCTTCAAAGGATTTCATACTCAGCTAAGGAGAGCCAGGGTAGTTCCACTGAAGTCCATGAAAGTGTAGGTGTAAATTGTAGCTCCATATCTGACCTGTATTTTCCCTTAGTAAGCATTAAACTCACTATAGATGGATCAGACACAACAATCACAAGAAATTATTTTTATTATTTAGTCTTTCTTATATTAATCTGCATCAAATGGTGAGTATTTAGATTTACGACCAGTTCCCTCTGTGAACTCTTTTGAGATAACCTTTCTGTTAGTGCATAGAAATTGTATGGGAATTTTGGGCAAAGAAATTGTTTACCTGAAAACTCTCAAATGAATTATCAGTTTCTTTTGCTGTTGCTTGCCTTGGATTTTCTCACATTACAAAACAAATGTCTCAAGTCAACATTTGTCAAAGGTATTATAGAGAATTCAATATTTTGTTCTATTGGAAAATTACCAGAATTATACTACTAAAGCTTANTTATTTACTGTGCTTTCAACAGGCATGGACATACATTAGGAACTTCAGGGATGATGCAGGCTTCATACTGCCAATATGGCAAAATTACTACCGACTTTGAAAAGCTTGGAATTTCAACCTGACAGGGATCCTTACTCACTTAAACTTTCAATAGTGAGTGTCCACTTCTTTCTCAGTAAAAACATTCTGCCCTTACTCAATGCTCTGTACCATCCACATAGCAGGAAATCTTAACTCACAGAAGGTTTAAATGTGGGCCTCAGCAGCATCTGAGACCAATGTATCTGAACACCCTCTGAAGGCAGGATTTTTTCAGCTTGTGAAGACACAGAGAATTTTAGCTTTGCTGATGCTCTTCATTTATGAAACATATACATTTAAAAAAGTCCTTTTTTTCAGACCAAATTTCAAAAGACCTGCAGCTAAGGGTGACACAGATAGAGCACACTGACTCCCATAATACTGACTGTAAGAACATCTGTTTTCCTCTTGTTAAAAGATGTATATACAACTTTCCATAGTCTTTAAAGCCTTTTGACTGTAAGTGTATAGAAAGCACTGATAGACATGTCAGTAATGTAGCTGTAGACAAGGACCAGATCCACCTCCAGAGCGTTTTTTGACAGTTTCCAGGCTTTGCTATTGAAACGCAAGTAGATGCTGAATGTGGGAAAAGCTAGAGCTATGCTGCTTGGCTCAGAGCCCAGGACTGAAAGATTTGGATTCACTTTTCCAGCTGAAAAATTTACTTCCTCACAGAGCTTCAAAGGATTTCATACTCAGCTAAGGAGAGCCAGGGTAGTTCCACTGAAGTCCATGAAAGTGTAGGTGTAAATTGTAGCTCCATATCTGACCTGTATTTTCCCTTAGTAAGCATTAAACTCACTATAGATGGATCAGACACAACAATCACAAGAAATTATTTTTATTATTTAGTCTTTCTTATATTAATCTGCATCAAATGGTGAGTATTTAGATTTACGACCAGTTCCCTCTGTGAACTCTTTTGAGATAACCTTTCTGTTAGTGCATAGAAATTGTATGGGAATTTTGGGCAAAGAAATTGTTTACCTGAAAACTCTCAAATGAATTATCAGTTTCTTTTGCTGTTGCTTGCCTTGGATTTTCTCACATTACAAAACAAATGTCTCAAGTCAACATTTGTCAAAGGTATTATAGAGAATTCAATATTTTGTTCTATTGGAAAATTACCAGAATTATACTACTAAAGCTTAAAAAAAACCCCAAACCCAAACTTGTAATATGCACATATGCATACCTCAGTTCAAGCATTTCATTTTCACTAATAGCTTCAGCCGTGCAGAAGATGGTGGTGTTCTGATGGAAAACTTTGGTTAGCAGATGTGTGTTGCTTTATTTTTTCCTTTCCGTTTGCAAGTTTTCTGGAGAAAAGTCAGGCCCCATGACCCAAATATGCAGCCTCAGGGCACTGTGAGAAAGGATCTGGTAACTCAGGTTCTTCCACTAATCCAGGTCAGCATCTGTCCCAGACACAGACTTTTTCCTGCAAATCCCTGTGAAGATGTGCAGCAGGAAATGCTGAGTTATTATCCTCCTTTACAACACTGAGTGAAATCTACAAAGGATGCAATAAAGATGATTACTAGATGTTGTCTTTCACTTGGAGGTAAATCTATGGCTTCTTGGGGATTGCTTCTTCATTCAAGGGGAAAAAAAATAGAAGCACTATCAGACACTAAGTATAACTCTCAAATCATGGACTGGCATTCATGCAAATGGGAACTTGAATTATATAGAATCATGGAGTCACAGAATCATTTAGGCCAAAAAGACCCTTAAGATCACTAAGTCCAACCATTAACCTGACAATGCCAGTTATGTAGCCTTTTTATCTTTCTCTCCATGACTGCACAAGAGTAACTTGATGAGAAAGAAGAGTGACTTCTGGGACACAGTATGAGAGTCTTCTTAACTTTCTCATCACCTTACACCTTTCATTTATCATGGAATCATAGAATGGCTTGGGTTGAAAAGCACCTTAAATACGATCTATTTCCAAACCCCATGTCATGGACAGGGACACCTTCCACTAGACCAAGTTGCCCAGGGCCCCATCCAATCTAGCTTTGAACACATTCAGGGAAAGTGTTGAGACTTTACATGTAGCTCTTTACAGGATCATAAGATAATTCAGACTGAAAATTCAATTCAAAGCAGGAATTAAAAGGAGTCTTAGGTCCTCCCAGAGAAGCTCTTTTCCTTTTGCCCTCTTCTTGCATTTTCATTAGCTTTGTTGCAAGTCCTCCTGTCACAGACTCTATAGCTGTCATCTTTTATGTAGGCATGGGTCCCAGCCACTAGCAGCCTTGGATCAAGTGTGCAAATTCTGTAATTTTAAGTAATCCACAAGGGTCTGGGTATTTTCTGGAGTGAGACTGAGCAAAAATAACTTAAACAGGAAGATGTTCCTCAGTTCTGACAAAGCTTCTGGTGCCAACCAAGCAACATGTTCTGTAACATCAACAGCCTTGCCAGGTTGTGTCCTTTTCTTAGTGCAGTGTGTTTAAACAAATGGGGAGGAAAGAACAGGCCTTCACTCTCGCCTCACCTGCCTCAGCGCCTCAGCAAGTCAGGTAAGTGCAAAAAACCTCTCACAGATGTTGCTTTGCAGGCGGATGGAAAGTCCAATGTCATCTCACGCTGACCAAAGACGAGCACCTTCTAGGTGATGTGTACTTATAGCCAGTGGTATAGCCCTGGTGTGTACTGAAGGGAAGGAGGGAGCAGTAACTCTCCTACCCTGGTTAGCTCTGTGCTGCCTGCAAGACGCAGGCACTCCATGGCTTTCACTTGAGGAGCACCTTGCACATATGTCCGTACCTGCTCTGGCAGAGGAAGAGGTTTTATTTCATACTTCATTGGCATTAGAGAAAGAATTTATCCTGGTGGACTTTCACTCTTAACAAGGTATTCCCTTTTTACTAATGTGAGTTGATGTGAGAAGTATCACATTTAGTAACAGATTTATTTACTGCTATGCAATCCATTGAACAGCTAGACAAAAGATGGGCTGCAGATCCACAATTATCTGCCACAGTTTAAATCACAAAGCATGTGGTTCCTGATATAAAATTATCTGTATTTTGTCAGGGATTTTTCTTATATTTTTATTATTTTCCAGCCCAAAGAGACAGCACTTCACATTCCACATGTTAATAGGCCTGGATCAAGGAAGATGGATGTTTCCTATTTTTCTTAACAATAACATTTCATAACATTATGAAAGAGAGATTTTTCCTTTTTTGGGGGGGAGAGGGGGTTGGTGGTTGAAAATAAGAATGCACTAGTCCACAAGCCTGACATAGCTGGTATGTGCAGAACACATAAAATAACTTTGATCTCCAAACATTACAAGTTCTCTATAACCATTACTTCATCATGACGTCATTTACTTAATCAAGTAGCAATCTTTGTTAAAAACTATCATAAAGTAATGACTGACATACCTTAAATCCCATGTAATTTAATTCCTTATATTTAGAACAGAAAATAAAAATAATTTTCTGCCTTTATATCTGCTGTTTGCACACTCATTTCTTACTCAGTATGATAAATATGCAAGCATACCATTATTTAATGCTTGGTTGCTAGATCATAGTAATCTCTTTGCAATATTGTAATATTATTAAAATATTAATTATTTTACTTATTTTAATTATTTACATACTCATAAATACAAAAATTTATGAGTATGAGAATAATAGTTATTAGTGAAGACCTTCAAGTTAAACTTATGTCAATCTTTGTACAAGGAAAAGACTAATATAAACTGTTTATTTTGTTACATCAGGTAGAAAAGTCTGGCAAATTCTAACCCACATCATCATTTCAACTGCCACACTTGCACTGTCCTTGTTAGGCTGAAGAGCCATAGATCACAGCAATAGATTCTGGCACTTAATTATTAGTTATAAGTAATTTGAGATTAGTCTAACAGACCTGTGTTTGTTCTGAGCAGATGTAACACCTCATGAACTCTTCACAGACAACCTGACAATAAGTCACAAACACTGGGCAGTAGGTCAAAATAGTAATTCTGATCTCACAAGAAAGACATGCAATACTGGTTAGTGTCATCTGTCATTTGTCCATATCTGCCCCATTGGCTATTTTTCTTCTTTTTTTTTTTTCTTTTAAAAATCACTGGCTGATGGATGCTTCAGTTCCTAAAGTAATATGAAAAGGAAAAATTTAGGCAGGATATATACACTTTTCTGATCAACATGAAGATGTTATGAGCAGCACTTCTTCTGTTTGCATGGCAGATACTATTGGCAAGATCAGCAAAACCAGAGTATTTTAGAAGCTTAGTCCTAGCCACAGGAGGTACTAAATTCTTAAAAATGCAGCACTGCGGCCTGTCTACAAGACAGAATGATGACACAGGAAAAGAAAATATTACAAGAATGGCAGAGAAACAGAGTGGGTAACTTCATTCAGCTGTTACAGGAGACGCTGAGAAACCAGATATGGTGAACTGTCCCCATCCCTGTGGCCCCCGGCATGTAATTTAATCCCTGCTCCTATTGCACAGTTGGATAGTTCATCCAGAAGGGGCCCAGGAAACAGCATGGGTCTGCAGAGCAGCTATCACAAATGGCCTTGATTTCACTTTGTGACCCTAAAATACATCTAAATTATGCTTCCACATGAAGAGCCCTATTGCATATGTGCAAGCCCAGAGCATGTTGCAGCTTTTCCTACCAATATATACCCAAAATGAACTTGAGATATGTTTTATAATTTATAAAATTAGCATAATGCTCACAATTTGACTCAAAATCGCAGTACATAACATTTTCTGACGTTTGTTCTCTTCTGTTTCGAATTATTCACTCTAAATTTCTGTATATACTTCCTAGACATTTACAAGTCCAAAAAATTCAGTCTTTACAGAAAAGTCAGAAAACTACTGACTTCAAAAAGTTGTTACTTTTTGAAGCTGTTTATTAAAAATATCTCCTCCTCTTTATAAGCCTCTTGGCTGTCTGTAAAATTCAAAGTTTATTAGGAGAATGCTGAAGTGGATTTGTCTGTGATTATCACAATCTATGATTACCTTCTCTGTAGCACACCAAGTAAATACTAGGTGAAAAGGATTTACATGTGTAGCTTCAGGCTTGTGCAAAATTGCTACTCCTTTAAGAGACTGGAATCCAAAAATCATGAGATTTGCATAAAGAATATGAGATTTAAAGAAAGCACTACATTTTGGTGCTCTTTCACATTTTGTTTCTTCTAGAAAGTGCTCAGGTAATGTTTTTAATCTTCTCTCTGAAACTCTAAGGATCAGAAAGCTACACTCAAAGGCGTGAAATATGACTTTCTTGCCTCTTAAAACATCTCTGGGATTTGGATTTTAAGAAACACAGCAGTACAGCACAAGACTTAGAACAAATTCATGAGAGTTTTCCAGGTTGTCTGTACTCAGCCTTTTTTTTTTTTTTTTTGTAGAAGTCATCTGGCAGACCAAACATGGCTGAAAGAGCTAAATAAAATAGTGAGAACACTGAAGGCGTAAGGATGGAAACATGGGAATGTTGGGGGTGGGGTGTTTCTGAGTTAAGCACTTGCTAGGAGAGGCTAATGGGAACTAACGAGAAGGAAAGTGGGGGAGTGGAGCAAAAGTTGTGGAATGAGTGAACTGATTCTTGTTAAGTTTATGGCCAATTAATGTTTGCCATACTTGGGAATCAAAAGTTTAGCAAGGGCTTCTCTATATTAAAGGCAGTTCTTTGAACAATAGAGCCCTTTTTCTGCAATTCACAGCTGTCAGAGATCATTTCACTCCCTGTATAATTCAAAAAAAAGTGATGCCTTTAATTGGCAGCATAAACACTGTTGGGCTAGTGTGTACTGAGCTTGATTTAGATGCTCAGTGTAGGGCACAGTTTGCATCTGTCAGAATTTGTAAAGAAAAACTGCATAAATAATTTTTGACTCACATTTGAAAACTGGGAGGAAAAAACAGGATTCCTAAATGTCACACACACAGGCTTGAGACAGGAAAGCAGGAGTTAGAGGTGAAACTCTATCTGGAAGATCCTTTCACAATGGCCACTTCCCAGGTGAAGTGCCTCTGTACAGAGCAGCACTACCATGAGAAAGTATGGCACATAAACTCTGCATTTTCTGCCCCTTTTTTTACATTTATCTCACCGTTAATATTTTAACACAGTCTTAGTTTAATTTACTTATTGAGTTGATAGTTTGTCTGTTTGTCTGATTACACTGCTTCACATAAAACATTTAACAGATAGAAGCAAGACCTATGTGTTACTGCTCCCATACTGTTTTGTATTTGTATTTTTTCAGCATCTCCATTAAACCAGAGGTGTATCTTGACTATTGTGAGGACTTCACAGCACAGACACAAAATTAACAGTCAGTAAAAGCCCATGGAGTGGCTGAACACACTGCATCTGCAAATAGCCTGTACCCCACTGGGGTTCAGTTGATGTTCAGGTACAATATGGAGATCTCCAAACTTCAAAACACCAAGATTGACATGAAATCTCTGAAAGAGAAAACTGAGATGTACACAGGCTGAGGGTTTTTCATAAAACAAGCTATATTTCAAATAGAAGGAAATGTTCAGAACTAGCAATGGCATGTAAGGAACAGGTGTTTGTTGTTTATTCTTCCTATTATGTTGCTGTAGTATCCTATTAAAAGCACCTGTCTTTTCTCTGGCACAGATCAATATGGGAAAGTAAAAATCCATCTAACAGAGACAGTTTGCCTCACAGGAAAAACTCATTCCTTAATCCAACACACTGCAGCTCTTTATGTAAGCTATAAGTATAATCTAACAAAACTAAAATACACAACAATTCAACAACTTTCAGCATCACTAAACTTCAAGTTCGCTCTTGAAATTGAGTCTCTTGGCTGGTGGAATCTCCTCAGCCTGCTTTGTCTCACTTCTGCAAGTCAGGGTACACTGAAGGATATAGGAGAAAGTAATTTTTAGCAGAATATCCTCATTTTAGGGGGGGGAATGGTAAGAAAAGATAATAAAAATCCGATAAAAAATGAGAAGTGAGAAATCTATGTCTCCTGAAATTGAGTTTCATCCATGGAAATTGATCAGTGTTGACTTTGTTACCACAAAATCACAGTTAGAGCTAAAACATTCTGTTTGAGTTTTTTGCCGTGAGTTTTTTGTTTAGGTTTTTTTTGTTATTGTTGTTGATGTTGTTGTTGGTTTGGGTTTTTGGTTTTTGGGTTTTTTTTTTATTTTTTTCTTTTTTTTCTTTTTCTTTTGTGATTCAAGCTGTTATACTCTTCACTAAAGAAAATTTAGCTTCCACCTCAGGAAGACACAGTTCAGTGATAGACAGAGGTCATCAGTGAACAGTAAAGGAATGCTCTGTACAAATCAATGAAGTTTTCAACAAGTATCAAAGAGCTTTAAGAGACATCAAAAAAGGAATGAGTGGCAACTATGTCTAAGGAAGGACAAGAATTGGGAAGGTTCTCTTCTGCAGAAGAGCTGCACAAAAGAAAGCATGGAGATATTTCTTTAACAGCTGCCCTGTGCAACATGGGAATAGTTGGATGAAGGCAAAGGAGACAAAATGGTTTATTACAGAGAACTGAAAAATATGTTATGGTAAAGGATACTGTGATAGGAAGCTGTAAGACAGAAGGACTCCACTTGCATTGCTACATAAATATAAACTTGTTAGGGACTTTGGAAGAGGGAGGGAAAAGTCAGAAAAGTGAAATAGTTAACTTAGAAATTGGGAACGGTATGATGAAAATCATAGGGAAAACCTTTGTACAGAGGAAGAATGGCTCAAAATATTTCATATGTCTACCTCATAATTCTCTTGTCTCTTGTGCCTTGTGTGCACTAAAGCAGGATCCTACATAACAGGTACACTGTCTGCCAAAGCACTGCTGTATCCCAATCTGCCTTAATATATAGGCTCTCTTGGCCTAGAAAACTCAATTTTCACCTTGAGAAAAAGCTCAAGTTATTTTAGGCTAAGAGTTTCTTCTGAAACAGCACGAAATAAAGTCAAACATCAATTTGTTTAATGAAACAAAATGTTTGGGACGAAAAAATTTTTGCTCAGAAACCTCATCCAGGAAAGACCTCCTCAATATGGAAAACTTGAGGAGGTCTTTCCTGGATGTGGTTCCACTCAATATGGAACAACATAAACATATATATAAAAAATAATTTCAGTATTTAATTTGAGTTGTCAGTGTAAATAACAATATTTGTTGGTATTTAGCATTGTAATTTTAAGAACGTTTCCAGCTGACACAGTGATCCAAATACAATCTGAAATGGGGACATGAGTAGAAAAAATTGATCCCTTCTTTTGTTCCATGCATTTCACACTCATCTGTAGAGGCTACCATATATTTGTGATCTATGCTAGCATGAAAGGTCAGCAAACTGTTGAAGCAAGCCTGGAAATAACAGTTGTGTGCACTTTCATGCCCTTTTAAAAGAGAGCCTCTATGGCAAGGGGGAAAGTAGTGAGATATTAGCTGTTTACAGGAACATTCTTGACATTAGACCATCAGGCTTTTTGCAGGGACAAGTCAGGAATGTGCCATGAAACAAACCCCTTATGATTATGGATCTCCTCTTCCAACAACAAAAAAAAAACTGTATGTGAAACATGCTGAAATTTCTGCAGATCCACACGCATCTTGAGCCATTTACTAGCTGGAGAGAATTGCACCCTTTAAATCAGTTGCTATTTCTAAAGAGCTGTGCTATATCACCTAGATGAAGTGCGCCAAACACTGGACCCTTTGTCCACCCAGAAGTGTGGGGTACAGTTACCTGAACCAGCACCTTATTAACAGGGGCAAAAGATGCACACCAGCCCAGTCTCCCCAAAGTGCTAAATACCTTCTGACAGATGTTCAGTAACATTTGCACAATTCAAAAGAGGTGTTCAACATCTCACAGGAGCAAGCAGCAGGAATCCAGTCTTGATCCCCAGAAAGTAAAATGGAAAGTTCCCTCTGTTTTGAGTAGGATCTGAAATTGGTGTAGAAAATAAGGAATTACTGGTAGTAACTTTTCCAAAGAAAGCCAGTTAATTTAGCTCTACAAATATGAACTGAAGCCAAGCTAGCTGCACCTGCATAGTCCTCACAAGAGAGAATTCAGAATAATGCTGCTTTTGCAGCTGATCAACCTCCCTCCTTCTCTATCCTGATGTGAAATATGGAGGAAATTTATTATGCCCTACAGACCCTGCTCTCAATTACGCTAATGTCAGTTTGTAACAGTCCTATTGTTGCTGCTGATCATTGTTGCAATGATCTCAGTCTGAATTTGCAAGGTGAAACTGTGAGCTGAGTGGGACCCACACCTGAGGAAGTTTTATGATCTTATTGTTTTGTACTTTCTAGTGTCAAGAGTGACAGAAGAAGATTCCTGGAATGATTGCACAGGTGGTGTTAAATAGCCATTAGCAGACTACAGGTATGGTTTAAAGTGATCACTTTCACTTTGATTTTGTTCAAAGGAGTGGTTTAAAAATAAATAACTGTCAAAGATGTATTACACCTTGTTAGAAAAAGAGGAATGTGATAGGGAAAAAATTGCAGCCTTAGTATGTATCTCATTAAAGTATGCATAAAGAGAATCAGCTATACCATCACAGCATAGTTTTGCATCTATAAGCTTCCTTTATTTTGTGACCCTAGTTCTCTTTCCCTGATTACTTGCCAACAATAAAAATAAAATGTTTAGCTACATTTTTTTAACTTTCTATGAAATAAATCAATTAAGTCACTGGTTCCTGTGCTAAAGGACTACAGAAGAAGTCTTATTTTTTCATGGTACTGAAACTCAAGCATATGCTAAGTATCATAATGCAATTGTGAAGAAAAAAGCCTTATGAAAATGCCTGATCCTGTAACACACCACAGTCTCATTTGGCAGCTCTTACTCTCACATCCACTGTATCAAACACGTGGAATCATTCTGAAGAGCAGTTTTGCTCTGATGGGCCTAAAGAAATGTTTCTCACAACAATGAAGGTTTCATAAACAAAAGAGAAAACGAAATGAAGTCTTGTGCTGCTGCTCATCATTTCTGCCAGTGGAAAAGAAGAGAGTTGGCTTACTTATATAAGCTTCTTGTTGCATGTAGTTTTCTTAAATCTGATTAGGATCATTTAGGCTTTTTTAATTTCAACAATCTCTGAAAGCCATGTTCACTGCCTGTTTACTTAGGAGCTTTCTTCTCTCCTTTTTTTCTCCACACAGGAAAATAGGAAGTACTTGCATGTCTGAAAAATACAGAGACATATCTTACATCCACAACAAATGTCAGTATAAGTTTGATTACAGAATTATGAAGGCAACATGCTGACAGTTTTCAGACCAGCATCCTAAACTGTACCCTCAGAGAAGGCAGGCCAACTGTTAATCCCAAGTCTCAGTCTCAGTGTGACCAAATGACAGCAATGCCATCAGAGCTAACCCAGGGCCTTTTGAAGCCTAGAGTATCTCAGGCTTTGCTCAGACTTTGCATGTTGGACCTTTATATGTTTTTGTCACTGAATAAGATGCTTCTTGTTACATTACTTTCCTTTTATAATGCATTCCTTCATCAGCAGTCTCCAAACGTAGCTTCATTTCACCTAAACTCTCTGGCTTCAGGAAGATATTCTGTTCTGTTGTCAGGAGCTGGGCATGATAAAAACACGAAACTCCCAAAATATTTTCCTTCTTTAGGCTTACAAGTGTTAAATATACATATGCAGCTTGGAACAGGAAGTAGGTACATAATTCTGGTAGAGATTTCTCTGAGAAACAATGAAATCCCATGGGAGAACAAAGAAGATAGTGTACACCTTTGCTCATAAATCTGTTTTTAATTACAGGATGGCTTAGCCTTTCAGAAAAAGGATCAACTCTGTGTCCTTCTTTTCTTCTAGCACCTGGGCTGGGGAATTGAATGAGAAATTCACTATTGAAGCATATGAAATATTTTTTACAAAACTAATATATCATCTTATGGATCAGAAATAGAATGTGGTTTGAGAGCATGATTCAAGACTCATCCCTCTCAACCAACACTAAATTAGTATCCTAGCATGGTATTATTTCTGTGAAGAAGAATGGTACAGTCAGGAGCATTTCTCAAGCAACTATTTAGGTCTATTCATTGCAGTTAAAATGCTACTAAAATACAATCACAAACTGTTCCCAGTAAATTTCATGCTTGATAAAAACTCTAAAAAATTACGTCTGTTAGACATTAAAAGGCACGGGAGTTTTTGGTTTGGTTTGGGGTTTTAGGGTGGGGTTTTTTGAGATTTTTTTGGTTGGGTGGTTGGGTTTTACAGCAAAAAAAATAAAAACACCTGGAAAATTAATAGGTATTTTGCACACAATATGACATTCATCATAGTCTCTGCCACACTTTATTGAACTGTGGTATCTGACCTAGGGCAATCAGCTTGCTCAGGTGACTGATACTGGTGGTAACAATAAGTTTGGTGATGCAGGTGATTCAACCTTACTGGTCACTCACCAAGTCACAGGGAGTAGCTGGGCATAATCACATGATCAGTCACATGTATGGAGTAAGGTGTCAAGAAATTCAAGGACCAGGATGAGTTTGGTCTGCGTGGCTTTTTAAGAAACCATGGAGTGAAAGATGTAACAGGATGAAGTCCAAGCATTGTAAAAGCTCCCCTAGTGATATCTGAAAGTCTGAACAGGGCAGGAGAGTGATGAAACTCAGGTGTTTCTGCACTTCACCACTGGGGCCAGTCAGAGGAGGCAGATTTGGGTATGCCAGGACCAGTCATATTATTTCTTCTTCTATGTACCAGGCAGGGATGGTTTTCCAGTCAAGATAAAAGAGATTTTCTATTTTCTAATGACTGATGTTTGCTGAGAAGTGGATGGATATGGTGTCATCTGCAAAAAGAAATCTTTTCTCTTTACAGTGTTGCAGTAAGTCAGGTGACAACTCCTTTATCATATCACAGCAGTCCATATGTTGACACTCTTCTCAGTGCTGAGAAGGAAAGGCTGGAATCCCCACATCTGCTTGGGGAAAGGATGGTCTCCAATGAGTAATGAGAAAATGACCAAATAGACCACCTTAACATTGCATGTATCATGAAAGCATGGAAGGAGGTTGTTTTCTCAACAGAAAGTTCAGCTTATATTCCTTTTTGCAGAGAAATTTGTGGCCCAGATTTCCAAGAGGTTTGGCACTTGAAGTGTTTTCCTGAATTACTGTCTGTAACTGGCAGCCTCTTTGTGGCCAAGGGTTAGTGGCATAACTTGGTAATACTTCATTCTTCTCTGTTTTTACCATTCATATCCAGAAATTGCTGGAAAGCCTCTTTCCAGCAATATCAGGTACCTCTTGAGGGTTTTTTATTATTATCATTATGCGGTATAGTTATTCTTACTGAGTATCTCCTTTTTGACATTCAAATTTCAGGATTTATTCAGGGCTCTTTCAGTCCCATAATCACCCTCATTGCAAGTTCTTGCTTTCTGAATTTAATTTACTTAAAAAGTTAAGTTAAAGCATTTATTCTGTAATGAGTCATTTTACTTTCCATGCTGCTTTCTGAAATTCAGAGGTCAGTAAGGACAAGGAATCTGTAACTACAAGTAACACCAGTATAAGAGTGAGTCAGATATTCTCTTTGTTAAAATAATCTAATGATAACAATATGTTCCTTTCTTACCACAAGGCAGAAAAATCCAACTTTATAATGAACTCCTTGGTGGCTATCTGACTTCTTGCAGTGGATGTGCTCCTCGGCTAAAAAGCAGATCTTTGCAGGAGGGCATGAGAATGTATTTTCAAGGACAAAAGACTTCACAAGATAAGCTGTCATCCTTTCACCTAGATAAGTAGCAGAATTTAGGCATGCCTTTGATGTTGCAGCTTTGGCTTCATCCCTTTTACCACTTCTGAAGATGATCCAGCTTCCTCTAGATTGCATTGGACGAAGGTTTTAGACCTAATATTTGGACACCAAACTTGTATTTAATCTGGTAGATATTAGACACCACTCTTTATGCACTGCTAAAGGAAAACTGTGTCCAAGAAAACTTTCCTGCACAGTTCTTAGTAACAGACAATCCATACAAGGAGTTCTGAGAAAATTCCAGGACTGTGTACAAATTCAAACTACTTTTCTGTAGTATCTCTCAAAGGTTCACCTTTCATCAGAAATACCTATCTACAGTTAGGCATACTGACTTACCATTCACCTTGCTGATGTTTATTATTCGCCAGCACTCTTTTCTTAGAACTATTATGAATCCTAGACTTTATTTCCCTAGCAGAGTGAGAGACTGTGATCAACACATTTAAGATGTCATATCTTCTGTTAGAAAGTTCTGAACTTGGTGGAAGCCTTTCTAAGATTTGCACTGCTTTTTGGTCCTTGTTACAACTGAAGTTTGGATTGTGCAGACAGGTATGATCATATCCAGCTGTATTTTCCTCAGAATTTCAGTAAAATTGACAGGAATTTCCATGATAAAAAAGCTGTAAAGAACATAAAAAAAAATTTGTCAACTCTCAGCTTTTGGACATTTCTAGTTATTTCCTTATAAAGTATTTCAAAGCTATCAGTTTGCTCAAGTAAAATCCTGATTTGGGAAGCAGTTACAATTTGTGTATTTGTGGCTGGGTCAACTGATAAACTTCCAGTAATTTCTGTAGCATTATACTGATGTGCTCCACTTGAAAAACCAACACAGGCTTTGGAGAGTTCACTGATAAAACTACATATTAAATAGAAATAAATCAAAACCATAAAGTTTGATGTCTCCTATTGTTGCAGCCTCCTTAAAATATAATGTGTTTGTACTTTGAAACTTGGCCAAAGCCATGATATAACTGTGCTCCAGCAGCCGACCTCACATCTGTACTTCTGCTGCATTCACAAGTTGTAGCTCTAGAATTTGGCTCCATCTTTCAATTCCAGTGTTTCTGTGTGCTCAAGTTGCATAGCGAGCAGCAGTCATATAAAAAAATCTGTGAAAATCCTGATCCATTTGACTGCAACCCCAATGTATTTAAAAGCATTTTGGGAATTATTTTTCTCTCTTTCATTCTGGTTTTACATTGATTCTGTTCTCCTTAATCCTGTGTAATTCTTTTGGGGTCACATTAGTGTAACTGATAGGAGAATAAGGCTTTACTTAGCTACATACCTTCCTAAAGGACAATTTTAAGTTTTAGCATATATCCTTATTTGTCTTTTTCTCCTTTTAATCCTTACAAAAGCTCAAAACATCTGAGAAGGATGAACAGAGAAATTTTGTGTAATGGGTGATCTTTTATAAGATAACTTATTACCAAGACAGTGGGAGTTTTTAATTCCTTCCACTCTGTCAGTAGAAATTGGCTCCAAGATACAGGAGATTAGCTGAGCCTTAAGGCTAAAGAAATACAAACCAAAATTAATTAAAAGAAAAAAAGAGCAGCAAACAGGAGTTTTTATCCAGATCACGTTGATGGTAATTTTCTAGTTTCTTCAATTTCATTACAAACAAATCTTTTGAAAGCCCATATTAAAGAGGCTGTTAAGTGAATCTTACCTGTTGTACAGCTTTGAAATCACCTCGCAATATTTGCTACCTTCTCACCAGTTTCTCAAAAGCTATTTAAAAACTACTTGGTTCCTTTATAGCTAAAACAAGATGTCAGAGACATGTTGTTGTTTTCCCCTTCCATTTTTTCAGGGATAATCCATGAGGTAGAAACTGAGGACTGCAGCTAGTTCTTTATAAGTTATTTCATAATAACTGCTGTGTGTGTTGGAATTTCCAATTTTTGCTCCATTAATCAGGCTGCATTTAGTACTGTAGTGGTACTAAATCATCAGTTAGTACTGTAGTGAGGTAGTTTTTCTGACTAACGCATGATTTAAATAGTGGAAACACCTTAAAACAAAGCATCTGGAAATGAATCAGAGCAGCTGCTGGGCTGCCTCATTAAACAACTATTTGACAGAAAGAAGTCAGAAGGATCCTAACACTCATCCTGGTAGGTAACAACGGCTCTGCATAGCCACAGGATTTGAACTCAAAACCCTTCCAGAAACATTATCTCAAATTAAGAATAATAATTCACCCTAGATTTGCAATGAGTACCTTGTTCATGGATTGTTTCTGATATGCTACTGAATTGTTCTGAGGAAATTCTGGTGATGCCAACAGTTTCTCTGTGGAAATTAGGAAATGCCTGTGCACTCTGATACATGAGCTGGTAAACACAACTGACTCCATCAATTTAAATACCATTGTCCAACCATGAGACAGAAACGTATTATACGACATGATCTCTTTCCAAAAAAAAAACCAAAATGCTGACAAACAGAGCTTAGATTTTAAACATTGAAGAATCATTAGCAGCAGTTTGTAAATCACAAGAAGACAAAGGATTATCCACAGGAGTTACTGGGCAGGTATTATGAAATAATAAATAATTTTAAACACTGAAAATGCATATAATTGGTTTAAGAGTTCATTAGTCTACATAGTATTTGAAGACTGTTGCTTACACCATTCTTTCTGGCAAAAAAATTCCTTCCCAGCCATCACCCAGCTCAGAAAGGGCTTAGAGGCCATATGCCCTATACAGGAACACACAGCTGAGGATAGCCCTGAAACAGCCTTTCTAGACTGAATAGCAGCTTTCCCACATTCCTCAATGAGTCAGGCTTTCCACAGCACACATCTAGCACCCAGAGTTTTGGGAGCATTTGCACAGCCCCAAGTCATGATGAAAATGTCCTTTTATTATTAATAGAACTGATTCCCTTTTGTGTCTGGAAAAGGCAGATTTGTCTGCATAATCCATTTTAGGAGTGATAAATGGAGTGGGTTAACTGCTAAAGCTTCTTTGAATAGGTAGCTTCAGTAACATGCAGCAAAAAGGCTTAGTGCCTGTCCCGTGCTCACCAGTGCACACCTGTGCCACTGCACCAATTATCCTTTGAGATCATGTTCTCCTTGCTAGCCATCTCAAGAGACTGGAAGAGTACCCATGGAGAGGCAAGGGTCTCAGCATGGTCACTTGTGAAACCCCAAGTCCATAAGCTCAAAACAGCTAAATTGCCACCCCAAGAGATGTAGAAACCAGTCCTGTGAGTTGGCTGGCTTAATGGTCCCCTGACAGTGCAGCTCATGGTTTCTTCCAATGTCCTACTGAGGCATTATTGTGACATTTGAAGGACTGGGATCTTTGACCTGAGCATGGCCAAGAGTCTGGCTTGTAAATGACGCCACCAAATCTGGCAAAGAATATTGTGACCAATTTCCAAACCCAGGGAATGGCTACTCTGGAGCTGAGAGCTGTGGCAGAGAAGACCCAAAATTTACTGCCATTTTTCTGGGTCTTTTGTGTTAGGCAAGGGATGTCAGAAACAAAAGAATGTAAAAGTATCTTCTGGACCATCTTGGTACAAACCTGAAACCATAACAGCTTTGCTGCTAAAGCCAAGAACTGCCTCCTTGTGATGGTGGGAGAGCATTGGCAGCTAGCAGCAGGAAGGGGACCAGCATGGGTCCCCCTACTGTCTCACAGGGACAGCCTGGTATCACTGCTTAGAGGAGCCAACTAGCCCCTCTGAGCTAAGTTCCAGGAAGTCACAGGCACGAAAACACTGAGGCAGCCTTAGAAAACACATTTCACTTCACAAGCTCATTTAAGATTTTTCTTCCCCCGTGGCAGCTAATGGATCTCCTAGCCATCAAGGAAGCTTGAAAGTTAATTTTGAGTGTAAGAAAGTACTACAATTAGATGCAAAGATCCAAACATTCAACAGATAAAAAACACTGTTCATTCCAGGAACATTTTAGCAACTGTTGACTGGTAGAAAGTAAACAGATTTCAAAAAGTGTCAGCCTGCCATACCACTGCATGCCATTCCAAGAGGAACATTGTTTCTAAATATATTTCCTGTGAGTGAAAGAGGAAAACAAATCTAATTTTAAAGAAATAAAACCAAACCAGATGTGCACAAGAGTATGCTTTAGGCAGTTTTTTGGGGTTTTTTTTCCTTACTTTAGAGGTACCAAGTCAATAAATGTAACCTAAGAGCTGGTATGGCATTTGTTACCACCCTATTTAGCACCCCTGCTATCCTTTAAAGCTGCACCCATTTTCCAGTTTCTCAGAACAAGTAAATGAGTGTGAGAATGCAGCAAATACTTAAAACTGATGAAGGCATTTTAGACTTATCAAAACCACTTGTGCTTTTATATTTGTGAAAGGTGTGATGTCGAGCTTTGGCACATTATGAAAAATAGCTGACGGTACATGAAACTCATTAGACTATTGCCAAGAAACATACCCTAAATGATCCTTGCATTGAAGGCCCTCTGTCAGTTCAGTTCACTGCTAGTAGACACTGCTGGAGTGTTTTTACCTGCAGTTAAAACTACTGATTGACAGATCTTCCATTTATGAATGGTCAATGTCATTTTACATAGTAATCTATCATATCTAGTATAGAGACACGAGTGACTCTAAGTGAGAAAGTAGTACTGCTGGTGCCTGACTGAAACACAAAGACTTCTTTTAAACAGGAAAAGGCTTTAGGTAAGTGTGAATGTTTGCTTAAATTCCTTTTTTTTTTCCACAGGTGTGAACAAGCATGTCAGTTCTTGAAGGTTGTCTTCTTTCTTGCTACTCACTTCCTTGAAACTGAAACTTTGGGGGTAGGATGCTGAAGATTCTCATCCCAGAGATTTTAATTGACTTTCAAATGCCAACATTTTGCATGTGGTCAAATCAAACCACGTGACATATAGAGGGAATTTCCAAACGATAGCATGGAAACAGGTATGTCAAGAAATGAAAGGCCACCAAAGGAAAAGGAAATCCTAAGTAATTCCCTTTACGACTCCCTCATAAGAGTTACACAATACTTTTCTGTGATTTTGCCTTCCTTCTCCCAGGACAGGTCGTGGGAACTGGGACATATGTCTCAATGCAGATATGTGCACAAATGCGCGCGCACACACACACTCTGTTACTGTCACCATGACCATACTCATTTTGCAATTGCCCATATAAATGACTGTTGGTACTAAAAAGCCAGCTGTGAATTGTAATTTTGCACACAATTATGTAATTACCTGCAAATTTTAGAAATGCATGTTTTTGAAGTTTTGGCTCTCCGCACGTCTATTCAGGTTAGAGATCAGTCTCTGAGAGTGGAATATGGAAAACTTTCAGATGGTGTTATTAATTGTATTTTGATTAAAGTTATACTGGAAAGAAAGACGGAATTTTTTCCATGATAGCACTGAAGCAGACTGAGATGGGAATGCCAGAGTAATGAATTCTGTTAGCACAAGTCTGTAATTTCTTCAAAGTGAGGAAAGTACTCCCTAATAAACCATAAAGCTGGTGATACCATAGTCATTAGACAAAAGGTCAGGAATCCATTAGCAGCTGCCACTGCTAAGAAAGCTGTTAAGACTCAGTAGCTGAGTGACACAGCAGACCTAGAGAGCCCTGCAGGTGACACAGAACATCTGATAAGAATCAGGCTTTGCAACTCCTAATCCCATATCTCATGATAAGAACACAGCCTTGCTATTGATTAATGTTTCCCAAGACTCGACTCATGTCAGGCGGTAATGGATCAATAACTTTCTAGCTTTTAATAAGGCAGTCAAGCTCCTCATTGAGATTTGCACATATAGCCGTAAGTCCCTGTTCCTGGACTCTTGTATTACTCCTTTTAATGGGTACGATACCAAGTCCTGACCTCCACTGTGTCTTCAATTAGAAATGACAGGATACAATTCCTTGTTGTTAGACAGGCAGCATACTGCAGCTTTTTAATGATCACTTTGCCCTGCCCAAGCTTTTCTCTCTAGCATACAATAAGTACCTATACTGAGCTAGAAGCTAATTTCTCTTTTCCCACCCCTTTCCTCTCCTCATCCCTCCCCCCAGATTGTGCAGTTCAAAATGAGGAAGCAAGCTGGTATCCCCATATGAACAAACAAATAAATTTTAATACCACAACTACAGACGATGGGAGGTGCTGGATCCTGGCAGTTTACTTCACCAGTCTGGCAAATAAGCAAGTGGAGAAATGACGATACCTTTCTTGAAAGGAAAACTATACAAAGTGCTAATAAAGAGTTAAGCAAATTTGCATTACTGTACTCATGTGCAAGCCTAATGTGACTGCAGGCCGCCCCCAAGTTGTGCTTGGGTGGTCCTCTACAAATTCGTATGCAGCAATTTATCAGTGGTATCTAGCAGTGATTTATGCAGCTGTCAAGCTGCCTTCATCAGTACAAGTGAATTGTGGGCACCATCAGCTAATGTGGACTCCTTCATAGTGTCTAAAGTAAATGAGGGCCAAATTAAAAGAAAAACAGCCCAAGGTACCACCCACTCATCTTCTCAGTTCTTTAATGACAAGTTCCCTCTACAGAAAAAACATACAGCTGCTCATATGAGACCACGCTTACAGAGACCCCACTGTCTAATCACAGACAGCCTGTGAAAGTCAGCTTTCAGGGCCTTGGTTAGAGCAAGGAGAACAGGAAAAGTTGGCAGGGTTCCACCAAAAACTAAAACAGTATTGATGGCAAATAAAATTGACATAGAACCAAATCAGTTAGTTTTCATAATAAATAATGATGCATTATTTTTTCAGGGAATAATATGAACCATCCAATGATGACATAATGCATCCATGTAGCATTTGCCTGTGTCTTTGTTTTAAATAGAACCAGTGCTGTAGTGTATGCTGGTCCAGCCACACATGGTGGTCTTAGCTGGTGGCTGATCCAGCCCAACAACCTCGGGTGCACAAACACACTGGTGCATTGCAAAGGGGCAGAACAGCATCCCTGAGTCATGTGTAAGTGACACGCCAGTTATTTTTGACTAATGTAAATGAAAATGGAGTGAGAAATATTTCTTTATTAAAATATTATCGATCAACAAATGGATCAGAAAAGCAGGCATATGCATACATGCACTCTCATACTTTTTTGGAAAAGATGCTTACATTTCCCTCCAGTCTGAGAAGTTTTTTCTGGCAAGACCAGAAACTTGACAACTCTGAGGCATAATTAATCATTACTGATTTTGATGTAACAGAAAATAAGTTTTTCTGCATAAAATTACAGTCCGTCTTCATAATTTTACATGAATTTTTCAAAAGTCACTTGCACTTTCTTGAGCCAGTGGAAAAGAAGGAGCTTGTGAAAATAGGGTCCACATATTCAGCTTTACAGAGAACATGTTTAATATTGCAATTTTTAAGAAGACAGAATGAAGGAATCACTTGTGGACATTAGCAGGGTAAAAAGCTGTCCCTAAGAACGATTCTGCGTAAAATTATCTCAGCCTAGGTAATCTGGATGAAGACTAACATGTGCTTGCCTGAAATAAGTGTAATAATCCCCAGTGGTTCCAGCTGGTAACATCTCCCAAACCACAGTCCCTTTAGAAGATGCCATTCACCTAGAATTCAAACAGATGCTCTTGAGAACGAGAGTTGATCCGGTCCTCGATCTTTTTAACAATTTGCTTCAAGGTCTAGACAAGAACTGCTATGCAATGGTGCTTTGCAGCAACCATCCTCAGGCAGTTGCCATGCAAGGACCAGCATAAAACACTGAAATCAAGGAAAGCGTGCTTCAACCAAAGTCCTGTGGTAGATGGATGGAGACAGTTGACTTTACACTCATTTTGCCAGCACTGAACTACCTGTGCTGTCAAAAGCAGGAAGAAGACAGGAATTAAGAATTCCTAAATTAAGGACTTAAGAATTCCTTGGTTGTCTTAATAGCCATGCCATAATTGCAAGAATACTGTGTCAACCACATTCAGAAACTGAGAACTTTTGCCACGAAGTACAAATGTATTTAAAGACTGTATCCTGTGCTAATACCATGTTCTTCAGGACATTTTCTTTATCTCTTGTACTGAACAGGGTATGAACAGCTGCAGGGGCTGCAATAATGATTGTGGCCAACTTTCTCTTTTGTGAATTCCTCCCTTTTTTCATTACTGTTTAGCCCTGAATTAGTGAGCTTTGTCCTAGCCTGAAAATTGCAAGTATTTCTCTTCTCTCCCTGACAGCCTTGGATGCAATGGCACAAAAGAAATCTCCAAGCCATCCTAATTTTAGAAGGCAGTCATTTGCTGGACGTTCCCTAGTGACCCACCACAGAAAGCAAAAAGGAGCACTTACTGCTGTTTCGAAGCAGGCAGAAGCACTGAAGGGTCCTGTCTTTGTGCATTTAGTGTAATGCTAGAGAGGCTAGAGGAGTGAGGCATGTGCAAACACCACTGACCAAAGTACGCCAGAATGTGTTCCACAACTACGCTGTCCTCATTGCTGAGACTATGTGAAAGATAAGCAATGGCAAAGGGTATTTCTTGCCATTGAATTTAAGTGTCTTTCTTGCCATTGAATTTAAGTGTCAAAAATTTCTTCCAGATTCTTTGTTTTGCTTTATTTATTATCAGATGTGTTAATTATGACACATGAACTGAAGATAGCACTCATCCTACTACCATGAAGATGCTCTCAGGGTTGGCCAGATGTTGATAGTTTTGACACCAAAATAAAAGTGGGGATATCTGCAATAAGACTGCAATTAAATACTTAGGAGAATAACCCTTTTACTAAGTAGTTTTGGCTGATAGTAGAAGAGACTATGACTTGTCAGCTAAGATGGGTTCTTATTAAATTTGGTGTCTCATACTTCCATCCAGAAATCCAGAAAAAGTGAGACCCTTCCAGAGTGTCTTAGAGGCAGAATACTAAAACACATTAGTAACATAGTTATATGAAGAAAAAATTAAAACATCCTTCCCCTTTGGCAAAAGTTGATTTACTTCATTCTAGATGCACCACAGTAAACACAGAGTAACAAATGTTTTTTTACTACAGCATTTTCACATTCCCCAACCATTACTGTATTTGTAAAAGCTTAGTAAATCAAACGTCAAGAAGAGGAATTTTACTAAAACCAGTCTGACTTGTAACTAACCATTGCAGAAGTCAACACAGAAGCAACAGTGCCCACAGGACCCTAGTGAAACTGAGGGCTATATTCCAGGCACCACTAGCACCTTTCCACTGCTAGTTATTTCCAGCCATTGGAAATAAAAAGAAGGCTCTCATTAACACCAACACGTGGGTCTTACTGCTGTCTCCTGGGACATCCATAAATGTCCTTTCCTGCTAGAGATGAATGAATGTAGGTTGTATGGCTCCCACACACATGGGAATGAATCTAGGTCATATGGCCCCGTGTATTTGACGGGATGTAAAATTTTAGGATTCATTGTACATACCTATCAGATCTGCAATACAGCAGATATTTAAGAATACACCCAACAATATGTTACACACCATGGAAGATGAAGTCATCTATTAACTTCATTTTGTATTCTTTGGAGAGTTATGTTACTTGTCATTATTGTATTTATTCAGGAGTTCATTATTCTCCATTAAAAGAGAAACATTTGGCTACTGTGGATGCCGCAAGTGCTATAAATTGCAATTTGGTGAATTTTAAGCATGTTCTTAACGATCTTGCCAGGACAGGATTTTGAAAAACATAGATTCAAATTTTAATGACAATGTAAATCTCTTTCTGAATGAAGAAAAGTGTAAAATGTGTGCATCTGCATGTTCATCTTGGTGTGACAAGGGTTCTGGGAGTTCAGGAACATGTTCACATTGCACATCAGAGATCAGCACAGAGGTCCCTTTAGTACCACTGATGGCAATACCTCCCAGACCCAGAAAGAGAATAGCTGTGCCAGTATGGAGCCATTCTTGGGTGTCCTAGCCTGGTCACAATGTAAGACTATTCAGAGTGGATGTCCCACTGTGCTAATATGGCAGTACTGTCTGCAAAAAAATGTACAAAATTCAAGTTCATTCAGAGGAGATTCAAAGATCTGTACTGTGACTCTGCACTGGTGGTGTGATGGTTTCTTGGATGACTGGTGGTCACTCAAGTAGATGACATTCACAGCAGTGTGAATGAGCATGTCCTAACCAAGGATGTCCATATTAGAGCACAGAAAGAAAAGAATAATTAGTACAGATGGACTGAAAACCTTTGAAATATCAGCTGGAGCATTAAATGGTACCAATGATCCTGAAGCAGATATGATCGGGGATAATGTAGTCACAAAAAGTAGACGATATTAAGCAGGAGTTGCAATGCAAGGACCTTAAACAGATGGAGGTCCCCAAAAGAAAAAGACTTCCAAGAGTTGCGCTAAATAAAGGCAAATTATTTAGAACACAGTAGGAAAAGTCTTATTCTTGGAAAGAAGAAAATACTTTGGCGGCAAAAGCAGATATAATGGCTGAAATCTAACTCACCATGTTGAAAAGATCAAACTCAGCAGCAGCAAAAGGAAAGGAGGAATAAAGAGAGCTGAATTCAGCATGGACTATATTTTCAGGCAACAGAGAAAGATGCCTAATGCCAGAAAAGCTTGTCAAAGTTTCCATACAAAACAATTTGTTCAGCCAGCAGACCTGTAAATCAGAGAGTATTTTATTTTTGGCACAGATATAAATGAAACCTTCTAGTCAGGAAAATATTTTTCATTGTACACTGTGTAACCTTCTATTTGTAGAGACATGTTATATCCTAAAAATGTGTCTAGGATGTTCTGTAAATCAGCATAGTTTTACCCACAATCTCCTAGCAGCTCTATGAGTATCTCAACTTTCACAGCTTCTCTTCCTCATGTTTGTTTTCCACATCATATTCAAACCAGAGAAGAAGTTCTGGCAGCTTTCCAGCAAATTAGGTCCATAAAAACATATTTTTCATTACTTCAAAATGGTTTGCACTGTCTCACTATAAGCAGACACATAGATAGATGATTTAATCTGTCAAAGGGGCAGAAATAAACTTGGATTTGTAAATTTACATCTGAATCTCGAACACTTTCTTCTAAGAACTAATTGTACCTCAAAAGGCAAATAAAATGAAAAGAGGCTCCTACAAAACTATTTTATGAGTGGATTCCAAAGCAGCAGCAGGATAAGAATACCAAAAATAGTCAGGTCTCCAAGTACTTGTTAAGTAGCATTTTAAGTCTTCAATACATTTATTATTTGCACCACACCACCCTCTAATGAAAAAACCAGACAGTTCTTAATTTAAAACATTTTTCTTATTGGAGCATCTATATCAGCTCTCATCTATGTAAATATATGCAATTACTTTCCTCCACCAACCTTACCGACTAGAGATACTGTCCTATTTTGACAAACAAATCAGGTTGGGATTCAACTTCACATTTCTTCCTACGGTCACAATGTTACCATGATCGAAATTCACAAGGACTTAGTCCTGGACTATGGCCTGCTCATACCTGTCACACTAAACACAAGGTAGACAGAGCCAGCCCCTGCTTAAGACTCCTTTTAACCCAACACAAGTGCTTTCAGGAAATTGCAAAACAACCCCTGACCTCACATGTGCTGCCTAGCAGGAGCTCAGTCCCCTAGCAAGACTGTGCCTCTTCCTCATCCCATTGCATAGTGTGCCAGATGCAGTCTAAACCCCATTCCCCTATGCCAAAAGTCTTATGATGTAACAAATAGGAAACTTGAAAGGCAGATGCTTAGGGGAAAGGGTTTTCATTTCTGTTTCAGCTCCTCACTGTTCATATCAGAACACTTTCACCTTTCTCCCCATCAAAGCAGACAAATCCCTCAGAGGTTTCTATGATGCCCTTCAGCTCTCTCACATAGCTCCAGTGGCAGAGAACCATTTAATGGCAGAGACACTCCAGCAGTAGCCTGAAGTATTACCTGAAGGTGAGTTAGATTGTTGTAACTTACACTAAATAATCAACTTTGCATCAAGATTTGCCTCTCTGTTAGTTTACGTTCTCAAGGGTGCAACTACTTCCTCAGTACTGCCAGATACCACAGTGCCTGAAGAAATACTGTCAATATTGGTCTAAAAACCCAACCCAAATATAAAATCAATATAAACACCTTTCAATAATATAGTTTCTTCCTGTTGAAAGTCAATTTAAGCAATGAAAGAAAATATCTGCTAGTACAATAGCAATGTCTGCCTTGGCGCATGTGGAGATCTTGTCATGCTGGAGAAGACCTGTCAGGAGATTCAGGACATAGAGCAGAAAATTACTGAGTCTTCCCTGGGTGAAGAAATGTATTTGCTTAAATCTAGAGCAACTGAAAGAAGTGACTGATCCAAAAAGTCACTGATACCCTTCAATTTGAGGAGATTATTTTAGCCCTTCTGCTGGTTCAGAATACCTGCAACAGTTATCTTGTCCAAAGTACAGCCAAGACCTCCAAGATGCTAGGAGGTATTGCAGAACAAACAACATTTTATTTTATATGGATTTTATACTCGTCTTTCTAGAGTATATCCTCTCCATCTCCAAGCAGGAGCTACATGACCAGCCTGACCAGTTGCAGGGACGGATTCACACAGCCACTAACAGGACTTCCTTGGCCCTTTTTCAGTATCAAAAGAAGAAATTTATTGAAAATTGAACTTTCTATTTCTTCTCAGCTCTTAGACATGAAAACAGAAGTTAAAATAGCCTATACAGGAAAACAAAAAGATTCATCAAGCAACACCACCTGGCTGTCACTTAAGTTACACAAGGTGGGAGAATGAATCATACTTAGAGTTTCTGGCTGGTAGAAGTCTGGTTTTAGTATTGGTGGTTTACCCTATTTGTGTTATTTTAAAATCACTTCCATTATCAAAATCTTGAGATAGAAACTTTCTGCTATATTTCTAGAGTGAGTAACTATAGGATTGGTGAGTGACGGCAAAATATAGCAAAACTTGAGACCTGTTGTGAAATGGGAATTGTCTTTCCAGCCAGGTCTCCAGCTCCATCCTGGGGTGGTGAGATGTTCCTCTGTGTTGGAAGAGGCTAATGTCTCAGCTGAGTGCACATGGGCAGCTCATCACTTCCAGGTCGGTCTCACATCCCTGTGGGTAGGAGGTAAAAAGCTCCAGAACAAAGAGGTAAACTTGGAATTCGGTGGCTAAAGAACCTTGTTTTCTTTCCTTGAGATGGAGGGGAAATCACTGCACACTCACAAGCTACTGTGAAAACCTGATGATCAGTCTTGATGTTCTGTGAAACTTGGAAAGAAACAAGGATCAAAAAGGTACGTTAAACCCCATAATTCAGATGACATTTTCAAGGCGTTTCAAATTCTGGTGTTGTTTTTTACCATGTGGAAATGGCAAAAAATCCAGTACTGGATCAGCGAGGTCTGCATCTCTAAGATGCTATGGATAAGATGTGGATTGTTTTATGTGAATAAAACAATATTTACTACTAACAGTTTAAAACCAAGATTTTTTTTATCCCATGTGGAGCCTTCTTTTCCCCAGGCTGAACAGTCCCAACACCCTCAGCCTCCCCTTGTATTAGAGATACTCCAGTTCCCTAACCACATCTTTTGGCCATTACAGGACTTCTTCCAGTAGCTCCATGTCTCTCCTGTACTGAGGAGCCCAGAACTGGCCCCAGCACTCCAGATGAGGCCTTGCCAGGGCTGATTAGAGGGGAAGGATCTCCTCCCTTGACCTGCTGTGAACATTCCTCCCAGGAAGCTGTTGTTTGCTGGAAGGGTACATTGCTGGCTTATGATCAGTTTGGTGTCTACCCCTGAGCCCTTCTCTGCAGAATTGCTTTCCAGGTGATAGGCTCCCAGTGTGTGTTTGGAGTTGTTCCTCCTCAGGGGAAGGACCTTGCATTTCCCTTTACTGAACTTCGTGAGATACTTTTGAGACCATTACTCTAGCTTATCCAGGTCCCTCTGAATGGCAGCACAGCCTTTCGGTTTGTCAATCACTTCTTCCTATTGTGTTTCATTTACAAACTTGGTGAGGGTACAGTCTGTACCAGTAATTCAGCAAAGGTTTTAATCAGCTTTTGTTACAGTATTGATGCCTGATGTACATCTCTAGGAACTGGCCTACAACTGGACTTTATGTTGCCAACCAAAACCTTTTTAACTCCATTCAGTCAGATTTCAATCTACCTCAGCATTCACTTATCTAAAACATATTTCAGCAACTAGTCTATTGGAATGCTATTGGAGGAAGCATCAAAATCCTGTTTGACATCAAGACAAACAACAACCACTAGTCTCCCCTTGTCCACTGAACCAGTCATTTCATCACAGAAGACTATCTAGTTGGTCAGGGATGACTTCCCCTTCCTAAGTCTATGCTGACTACTCCCAGTCATCTTTTGTCCCTAAGTGGTTAGAAGTGAGGTATCTGACTACAACTGAAAATTAACCAGAAACTTGAGAAATCAGCAGTGTCAAAGAACTATTTCCTATGCTTCATGATTTTTACTACACGGTATGTCAAGTCAATATTATACAGCAAATTCAATTCATTTTCTATAGCTGATCATGCATTTTATTCTTGTATCCTTTCTCTGTGCTTCTCTTCTGGCTCAATACATCTAATTGCTCAACTGCAACTAGAAGACCAAAGAGTATTTCTATAGTATTTTGGCCTGCAGTGTGGTAAGAAATGTGTCTTTACTAACACATCCTCAAATCCCTCAGGAAGAAAATGGAATTTGGTTCAAAGCCTTTTAACTTCTGAGGAAGTGATCCAGATAGGCTGTTATATAGAAGGCAATGACCACCATCCTTTATCTCCCAATGTAACAGTTATACATAACTATTTTAATACAAAATAATTTCTGTCACTCTTGTTGTTCCAAATTCCATTCTGGAAGGACAGATATTTTCTGCAAATGCCTAATAAAATTTCATGTGCTTTCACGTGCCTTTGGTTTAATTATGTGTGTGTGGCTTTTGCTGTTTAAGGCTACAAGTTATCTATCTCTATCATATCTAAAGCGTCCATGATAGGATAATCATGCCTAGAGTGTGTGGACATTTAATCCAAAGAGAAAGTTGTATGGTCCTGATTATTACCTCACACATGTATTCACCAATACATGCTGTTATGAACTACAGGCATTAAAACAGCATCAAGGGCAGAGGATTTCCAGGCATCTGTAAGTATGCAGTGGATGGAGGAGATTTCAGAGTCTTGGGTTTGGAAGGAGCACCTTAGTTCTAATCTAGGACTGAGAACCCATTTGGATATATTGCCACCAGCTTGGAGACACTCTGGGATGTAAATATGAACTTGAATAGGCTGTGCTTCTGCATTTCATTTACCAAAAGCCTTTTTTTCTCACATGGGTAACGCAGAGTCCAAATGACTGATTTAAAAACTACAGTCACAACATGCAAAGCCTTGTTCTTGAAACAAAAGGTAATGCACACTGCTAGAGGTCCTTCCATATGTTTCAAAGTAACCGGCCCTGCTGCAAAATACAATACTGGTCATGTCTTGTGCAAGAAATTCATCCTCCTCATGCTGCTTGTTCTCTAACTCTAACAAGGACAAGTGAATGCTCTGTTTCTTATCAGAGTGCTGGTATCTGTTCCTCCTTTCAGAGAGTTCATCCAGCTGGTTTATACCTCTCACAGCTCAGCTAAGAGGGTGGGGGAAGGGGATTAGTCCAACAGTTTCAGTAAATTGCACACATTCATCACCCCCTTAACTTCTACACTCAAGTTCTTGCCTTTTATGGCAGATGTAGGGAAAATGATAAAATGGTATGCCATACAACATGTGTACATAGAGAGCTGGGGATGTATTTCATACATCTTTGCAAGTCTTGTTTTGCAAACTTTTCTTAGAGAATTTGGCATTTACAGTCTGATAAGCAA
>VZRF01005179.1:0-32385 GCA_013396875.1 Vireo altiloquus | reverse complement strand
TCTGGACCTATGCTAGAAAATGAATTTACATAGCTGTTATTGTTTCATGGAGGAAAAAAAAAAGTGGGTTTTGAATGAAATGATAGTAAAAAGACACCATTGTCTTCTTGTAGAGTGGGCTATTGTGAAAGAAGCTTACTAAATTAAATCCTTAGCACAGTTTCCAGATTATAATGTGAGTTTGGGGAGGGATGGGAGATTTCTCTTGATACATTTGAGTGCTCTTTTATGTTATGAAGCTCTGATCATCTGGCTTTCTCCATAGGACTTCAGTTGAACATCTCCACTTTTTGCTAGATATGGAGTTGGGCCAATAAGATTGCATAGAAGAGCAAAATGAGGATATTCATGCCTAAGTGTGTGGGCATTTGGGATTTCATCCAAATTAATCCAAAGAGAAATGGTCCTGATTCTTACCTCACACATTTTCTATCACAGAGTTATCCTGTTATAAATCAGAAACTATTTATTTTCCTGGTAAATGTTTTGCATAGATACTAGAAACTCAATGCATTAACTGCTACCATTTAATGCATCTTCTATTGAGGGAGCACTAACTCTCAGTACCACACCTTTACAACAAATTTTCAGGAAAAGTAGAAGTATTGCACCTTATACTTTGTTGTGCCCTTGATATGTTAGTAGGCTTTGAACCCATAGAGCACTTTAAATGGATGAAAAAGGTACATATTTAGGTTGCCTGACTGCTATCAATAAGTGCAAAAGTGCCAAGCCATGTAACATAAGACTCTTGAGAAGGTGTTAATGATGTACAACTGATGAGTTACCACCAGTTTTCACCATATCAGTCACCCAAACATGGTAGAAGCAACTTGACTTTATGAAAATAATGAACATGAATTTTCAGGTGAAATTAATGGTCCTCTAAAATCTTTCCAACCATGATCTTCCATAATCCTTCTGCTTCAAACTACACTATTCATTATTGGCTGTAACCTTATGTAAGTTGAACCAACACACCTATACTGATTCTGAACCTTGCCTACCACAACAGGGTTTGGGTGAGGGGAAGCTACATTTGTTCAAATCCATACATTTCCACCCTTTAGGACCTGCAAATCCATGGAAATTTTCTTACACAAAGTATGTAAACCTGTTCTGGATAAAAACAAGGATGTTTCACATAGCTCTGTCATACCACTCTGTTTTTTCAATGTAATAAATAAAATTTCTGTCTCTTCTGCATTCTGAAAGTTGCCTGAAAACACAGATTTCTTTCAGGCTAGCTTTGATGAGAATGCTCATCTCTCAGTAAAACTGCTTGAATTTTTCCACTGATGTATTCTATCCTGAGTTGTAAGACTTCTAGAAATGCTGATTGAAAGGGATGTCTGGAAGTCATTGAGTCTAGCCTCCACCATAAAGCAGGATTATTACCAGCACTAGAAAATGTCAACCCCGTCTCTACTTTGCTGTTATTTTTTGAAAGTCAGGTATCTCATGATGGTATCTTGCAGGCACAAGATAAAACAGAGAAGAGGGAAAGACTTACTGAAAAAATCTAAAGGCAGTTGGGGAGTACTTTGGTCTTGATTTTAAAGGATTTCTTCTTCTCTGTCATTCAAGAGTCCCTGTGTTCAGTGACAAGCAATTAGGGAATGGGCATGTCAAACGTGCTTCTGGATGCTGCTGAGAGAACAGTGGTAAGCAACCACTCTGGACTGCAAAACTGAAAATAAAACTGAGTTAATGGGTGTAATAAGCTACAGTTACTGGGTCAGCAGAAAAACAGGCCTCCTCAAAGATTTATATCCTGCATGAATAATTTACTGCTCTTTTGGAAGAAATTACCTAAGCACAGGACAGCAAGACTGAACAAGTCACTGCCCACAAACCCTGACAGAAATACTTGGAATGAAAAATAGTAGAAAACACTCTAGATCCTTTTTCATTCAAATAATCAGTTTCATCTGATTAAGAAATGCTGAAGAATGGTGAAGAATGCTCTGTTTAGAAATCTGAAATTGTGGTGGGTGACAACTGAAGGATTGTGGCTTCCCTCTGAAAGCTTTCCTTGGAGATGGCTGGCACCGCAGTGCAGGCTGGTGTGTGCTGGTCAAACACTGGGACTTGTCACACTGCAACAAGGATCAACAACATGCTAAAGAGTAAAAAAATATACAGCACGCTGAAGGGTCAAAAAGCAAGGCAAGCTTGCAGCTTTGGTGGCAAAAATGTCAATCTTTACAGAGAAGGCAACAGAATGGTGATTGGCAGAGATGCACTGAACTACCTTGGACCCCAGCAGTTCTCTCCCACCTCTTCACTCTCTAAGTTATTCTACCTTCAGCAGCTGCTCCAAACAGCCTTCATGTGACTTCTGACTAGTCCAAATCATGTATCTACCTATCCTTTCAGGCAGGAGGCAGGGTTGACTTGAACTAATCCATCCTCTCCTATCAGAAAAAAAGTGAGTCTGTGAGGGTGTGTTGGGGACAGATATGGTGTCTGGTGAGAAGGAGATGCCATTGCCAATGGCATCTTCAGGTGGTAACTAACTGTATGCAGAATTAGCTGGATCTGAATCATTCACAGGTAGCTTTGTGGGTGTTTTAGTCATAAAGGATTGCTGGAAATTGCCAGGTAGAGCAAAATGGCAGGAAAAAAATAGGGATTTGCAGATTAACTGTATTTTGGCCATGAAATCGGATCTCTGAATCCATAAGCATGTGACTTCTACTCTATCACTCCATGTGTTTGTACCTAATTCATACACACATCAGTATATAGCCTTGCAGAGCACTTTCTCATCTGTCCCCTGAAAGTGCTCAGAGCACTTTAAATGTGCATTTAGCTTCTAAGGATTAGCAGTGAGTTATATTGAGGTTTCCTTAATTCAAGTATGTTAGAGATTTTGGTTGGGGGCTGCTGTGAGCCAAGGATGTTAAAGTTCGTAGTTCATGCACGAAGCACGTGAATCCTCTCCAGTTTAGTTTGAGGACAGCAACAGGACAAAGGGCTTGTCACATGCTGAGTCATTGGAAACATGATCACATGAGGTTAGAGTAGTCTACATAAATGATGTTAGGGTCATATCTTGTTTCTGATGTATTTCAGCTGCTCCTGTTCTGGAAATACAGAGCAACTGCTTTTCCAAATTTCATAGAATATTGTATAGCCAATGTAGATGGAATTCTAGAATAACTTTACCTTGAAGGTCCTTTATGCTTCACAATTCACCATAGATACTCTTCAGCTATCTTATTGCACATTCACGTGGCCAGCAGAGAGAGACAGACATTCAAACGGAGCATTAGGTTCAAACAGTCTTACCTTTTACAAGTTAGGAAAACATTGCTCAATAACTTCTACACCAAGGTTATAGTTCCTGTTGAAGCTTTATGCATATCTTTTAGAATAACTATCCAATTATGACTCTTAAAACTTTAGGCACATGAAAGAATATCAGATGCTGAAATCACTCCACAGCTTAAGTAGTTTCTCTTTCAAAGATTTGTTTCTTTTTTTCATCTGCTTGTCTCATTGCAGCTTTCAGCCACTTGATCTCAATATCATGTTTTTTCTGTTAAACCAGATCTCATTATTTGAAGTATTTTTCCATGTTAAGCATTTCTAGTCTGGAATTAATTAACTTCTAAATTTTCTCTTAGATAAATAAAATAGACTAATTTGCTTAAGTCTTGACGTGTCATGTATGTTTTATAGACTCTGAGTTGTGCTTACAAACTTTTTCTAAACACACTCCAGTGTCTTTTTTTGAAGAGAGGACACAAAGTCTCTACTTTGGTAGTGCTCTTATTCATATTGGAGACAGAGATAATAGCCCCTTTCCCATTTTGATTGCCTCTTGCTTCTGCAATAAAGGATGGCATTCACAAACTCAATTGCTTTGTCGTCATAAGACTACATGCTTCATGGGCTGCCTAATATGATTTTTATGTGTTTTTCAGATTGATCCACAAGGTAAATTTCCATGTTTTATGAGAAGATTCTATCCTCACTCTTTTGCTAGCGTTATGAACCAGTATTGATGTATTGCTCTATTTACTAGCTGACTCTTATCAGTACATATGGATGATGTAACCAACACAACTATTTACAAATTCCTCTTCTTCCTGTATTTTTTCCTGCTTTCACTAGCACTGGTTTCCTAAGTCCTTCCCATACACTTCAAAAGTCACTGAGCATTCATTGCTCAAAATTAGATCTCTAAGAAGCATACTGGGAATAATATTCTAACATACTAGATGGACATTTTAAATTATTTTCAAACAAATGATGCCTTAGGTTTTAACTTTTATATTTTTCAAATCCCATACTGCCTAGTGTAACTGAAGTTTCTTGTAGCTTGTTAGCTGCCCTTATGCTAAGATAGACATAACAAAGCCTCTCTAGCTTGCTCTTCAAGGACACCCAGACTGTCCTAGGCCCAAAATGTGTAAACCAATGTCTTGAGAAGGGGAGATAAGATTGGAGATATTACATCATTAGCTAAAGTTTTAATTGGTGAATTTTTTGCTGATATGCAAATGGACCAAACTTATAGAAGTGTGAAGTACTTGTGTCTCGTCCCATCTCGTCTTGGGATCCACTGGGGTAGGAGCGTCTGGACACTCCAGGGTGTACCTTTGAAGGCCTTTCAAATGAACACCTACCTTCATTCCCTTATTCCTGTTTAGTCTCTGTTTTCAGGTAGCCATTTCAGGCATCACTACTTTTAATAAATGCCTGTTACAATCTCTGTTTTTAATACAGTCCTAAGTCTGGAATGTGTTCCTTTTATCTACACACCAAATTGGACCCAGTCAATACACACTTGTTCCTCTTTATTACCCATGCAACCATAAAAATTAAAAGCTCGTGTAGATTCTGCAGTATCCTAAGTGTGCTTATTGACTACAGGACANGGAGTCGGTCCCTTCTTCTTCTCCTTCTTCCCTTTTCTCCTTCTTCTTCCCTTTTCTGTGACCTCAGTTCCTATCAGGTAGTGATTGGTAGAGAGAATTTAGTTTAGAAAAGACCTGTTAATAATAGTGATAGTTATTGGACTTATAAACAAAATAATGTACGTAGAATCATTCTATTTGTTGATAAGCCTTATATAAACTCTCTGTACTGTGCATCTTCGGCCATTTTTGGCACCTGGAATCAGTGGTAGCACTGTGTTCCTGAACCTTTGATAACTTTAGAATAAACAACCTGAAGCAGCCCTGAAGTCTTTTGTTATTTTGTCCCTGAGATGAGAGATTGAGAAGAACAGCAGTCTGGGCACAAACCACCTTTGTGGGACCCTGCCAGGGCCCCCACAACAAATGCACCAGATCCAGCTTCAAGTCCCGGCCAGGACTTTGGCCAGACTGCTGGGAGCCACTGTATTCTGCATTAAAAAATAGTAGATCTTACATTGGCTGATGTGCTACCAAACTGCTTAAATGGCTATTGCCAGTTCCCACACATTTCACTTACGTATGTCATGGTAGCACAGAGCAAACCCTAGGGCTGTTTTGGGCAATGCTGGTGAAAAACTATCATGATTATGATCATGATGACGATAAGAAGCTAGCAGCACTCTTATCTCTCTCAAAGATCAAATTTTATCAGAACACCAAGGTTAGCTTATGAGGCCTGTTATCAAAACTATCAAAATTATAAATGGTTTGCTGTAACAACCCTTCTGCAGCTTTACTCAACACTTACGCCAGGTACCCAGTTATATATATACTGTGATTATCCTATTAAAATTTACAAATATTGGCATCAAATCAGAATGTTCAGTCCTCTGCTACTCTCTCAGGATTGGTTTATAAGAAAAATCAGTAGTAGGGTAGAAAAGCTTCTTTCAGCTAGAGAGTGTTCCATGTCTTCCATTTGGTATGTTCTATGCGATCATTTCACTGTGAAACTAGAATTTGAATTCCTCCTTTTACCCCAACCATGTTCAACAGAAATTTTTTAAACCAATACTTTTAGCAAGGTTGGGTATGTCACAGTGCTCCTGCATCAGAGAGAGTGGGGCCCTGGCACAGAGCTGTGAGTGTATCTTTCACTCACTCACTCGCTCGCTCACTCATGTCTCTTCCACTGGCATCAGCTGATTTGATCTGTTAGATCTGTCACAATCTAAGCTTCAGGGCTTCACTTGATTTGAGTAAACACCCTGTGATCCAGGTGCTTAGCTAACCCAGTTCACATGAAACTGTACCCCTGCACTGCACTGAAGGCACAATGGAACACAGATCTACACATTCTCTAGCCAGGTGAGAAAAAGCCATCAAAAAGAGATGCCAGACCTGCTGGTCCTGTGACTGGGCAGAAAATGTCAGCAGTGACAGGAGAGCCCCCAAAACCAAGGGAAGGCATAAGTACAGGTCCTATGTGGCAAAAATTAATTCTGTACAAGCCCCTTTCCTTATTTCTATCTGTTTCTATTTGGTGTTTTACTTAATCCCATTGAGAATTAAGGACAAGCTATTCATCTAAACCATAAAATGGTTTCAGTTCATTTCTGAACTTTGAACATTTTGAACATTTGAACATTTCTTCAGTGGATTCCTCTGAGTCATTGTCTTGAATAGCCTTTGAATGGAAAAGTAAGGGCCATGTAACATACCTGATGTGCAATTCTAGAGAACCATGTTGGAAAAATGCACGATTTTATGAGTCAATATGCTGATTGTTTAGCCACTGACACTGTCAAATCTCATCAAAGATGGATGGCAGATCAAAGAGGTGGAGGGTTCAGCAAAATGAAAGTTAACCACATCTCCAAAATGCTTCAATAATACATTAGTTGCTTTGTTTAGATTTTCTAGAGGAGACTATTTTACATAAACTCAATTAAAAATACAAAGATAAATTACTGTAAAGATAGTATAAATTTTTGAGAAGTTACAAAATAGTTTTGTGTCATTAGGTTATGTATATTATAGTAATAATCCAGAGTGATGTTTAAGACTATTTTTTTCAACTAGAGGCACCAGATTAATTTTAAGATGTAAAATGTTTAACGGAGTCCATTGTTTCAACTGTATAGTACAGCTGGTTAAAATCACACATATGTAATCTAGCTGTACCTTTTCTACACTGACAAAATGACAGTTATTAATAAGAATCCATTAAGTTTTAAATTTTGTAGAACATGTGATTTCTTGAGGCTAGTAAATACCTTTTCCATCTCAAGCTAATACCCTGGCATAGTTCAGGTACAGTGTGAGTTCATGTTAACTCTCTCTGCACATTACCCTAAGTCATGAGATAAGTATCATGTTTTCATATATGATGCATTATGGAAGGAGAATATGCTCTGAACTATGAGTTTAACTTGTCAGATTAAAGAAAGGTTTCTTGTACGAATCCAGCAGAATAAAGGAAAATAAATGGTTGCCATTTTAATAAACAGACCAAACTGCCTTTTTTTTAAGGCAGTAACTTCCCTTAGTTTCCAAAGACCAACCTGATTACATGATTTTTGAAAACTTTGAACAGAACTGAAAATCTAAAGTTTCTCTTGGGAAAACTTACATGAAAATTTTTTCTCCTTGTGAACATTTCATTTGGAAGCAGTTCAACAACACGCTGTGGCCAAACTCTGTGGCTCTCAGAAAACTGTGTTTTAGTTATATGCCCCATCTGCTCCCACACAACAACTATATGGTTGTGTTACATTACCTATTACAGACAGTCATCTAACTGGTCCCTCATGGTGCATCACAGAGGGATTGCATCCATTATGCATCCCACCAAAATGTCCTGGCAGACGAGAGAGAGTATGTGGTAGCTGAACCACAATTTCCATGAAGCACCATAGCAGGGCAGAACGTTTTTAATGTCGAATGGAGCAAAAATGTTATGTTTCTCATAGGGAAAGTAGAAAAAATTCCTTTTGATTAAAAGTGTTTTGATGCTTCCAAATTGAAAGAACTGAGCCAGCCTTTATCCCAACCTCCTAGGCTCAAATCTTCACTTTTTGGACAAAATATTTGCAAAAAGCTAACTCCTTACATGTTTTAAATAACTTCATCAAATAACAGCTTCTTTATTAAAAATGGTTCAGAGACTGAAAATCCTAGTTCTAGGTTAGAACTCACGTCTCAACACTCAATCTACATATTTTTAAAAAATTATGTTGAAATGCGTCAATATAGTTTACTGGTCATTGTGGGCTAATGTTTTAGCCCCATTAATGCTGCAGTTCAGCAGTCAGTTTGAAACTGTTTTATTTTGAATTAGTGCTAAATTATAGTGCATTTGAACAGCTTCAGTAATACAGGTTTTGGCCCAATATGGATATAGTTTAATAGCTGTGTGGTGATGTAAAAGCCCAAAGCTATGCTCAATATATATACCAATGGAATGCTGACATTAAAAATGCATCATTTCTCCCTTTAATGTTAAAATACTATGAAAAAAACTTCATTTTTCTAATCCTCATGAAGATGTGAGAATCACTGAAACTGTTTAGAAACACCACATTAGCCACACTAGAAGATTTTGTTGCACGGCATCCATGGAGTTTTTTTAAGATCCACTGGGAAGGGAGAAAGAGTCTTCTTCTTCTTCTGCCGCAGCACCTCCAGACCAGGTCTGGATCAGGGTCTGCATCAAAGGGTAGTGATCCATAGCCATACCATTCCTGATAATATGCATCTTTCCAGGGATAGGGGAGCAGCCCTTGCCTCCAGCCTTCCACAGTGTCTCTCCCCAGCCAAAGAGCCTCAGTTTAGAGATGGGACATGTTCAGGCCTTGAATGACCTCCACTCAGAAGGCACCTTCATTGGTCAAGAAAGGCTTCATCCAATTTTTGTCAGTATGGTTGCACTGTGCATAGCTGAAATGGGGAGAGAACAATTTGAATTCTGGGTGTTTTACTTCATGTCTCACTATAGCAAGCAGCCATGTAAATTCCTGCAGGGAATATACGGGAGGCTGACTTAGCCAATATAGCTGGGTTTCAGTCTGCTAAGCCTGACCTGGTGCTTTTTGCTGGCTTGAAACGTAACAAGAATGATTACACAGAGAGCCAGACTGCCAGAAGCAGATCCTTAAGTTGCTTTGCCAAAAAGGCAAAATATCCATTCTTTGAAGCAGCCCAGGACAGTAGAGAAATATACTGCAAAATCACGTCTATCAATAAAGCACATGAGGTACATTGCTACTGCTGTAGCAATCACCAAGAACTAAATGCATTAAAATCAAGGGTGCCAGATCAGGTCCATCCCTTCTATCTCTCCACACCTCTCTAGGAGTTTTCTACAGCAAGGTTTCAGCTTCCTGCCTCTAGAGCCAGCAGAGAACTTCTAACTGGCTTTAACATGAGCCGAATCAGAGCAAAGGGAACATTGCAGCACTGTCAGGAGCCACATGATCATGATCTATACAGAACTGCACCAGATCATCATCACTCTTTTTCTTTTTCAAAGCAAAAATGAGACATGTCAGAAGTGATCATCTTGCTCCATGTTAATCATCCATCTACTGTCCATTAATATTGCACAGAGTAAATCTTCTTGTCTGTATCTGTCTCAACACAGTCAAGCAGAACTGCTATTTACCCTCTCAACCCATAGGTTAACTCAGATTTAGAAGTGAGCACCCACACCATTCTGCACCAAAATTAGAATCAAGACACATTCATCAACTAGATATTCACTAACTTTGTCGGTCATTTTTTACATTCCCTTCAGTACACAAAGATTTCTTATGCTAAATCGGTTCTTCTAATAAGTAAATGAGAAATGTGAGGTATATTTAGTCTCCTTTAAGATTTTTACAACAACAAGAATTCCTTATTGACAAGAAAGGAGGCTGTAGAAGCTTGTAATTTCCTTGTAAAGGGCTATTATTTTTACTCATATAAAAGCAGAAAAAAATACAGAGCTGGGCTTTTCACTATTAAAGTAAGCAGGCCTAAGTTTACAACAACGGAGATCAACAAGGGCCTTAATCTTTCCCCTCAATTTAATATAGAATTTCCTATAAAGCAAGGAAATGTCTGCTGTGGGAGCATGGACAGCTTATGCAAGACCCACTTTCTCCTTCCTGCACATGTGCACCTTCCTCCTAAAAACCTGGGGTAAGTCTACAGTGTTGCAGTGTGCAGGTGTCTCTTGGGCGTGTGTGCACACCTCTCCCGATGCATGGCCCGTCCTGCAGGGCATGCCACACTGTGTACTGCTGATTTCCATTCATGTCTGACTTTGGATAAGGACCTGACAGATAAATACATTAATCTTACATTTCTATTTAAATGACAGTATAGTGCCAATAAGATCTATTCAAACACTTCTTTGCTTGGAACAAGATATATACAAAGGATTGATGGAGAATACAAAGTGCATTGTGTTAAGATAAAACACTACAAACAAAATATTGCCAAAATCACTTGTTGTCAAATTATTATTTTTTAAATAAGACACCCTGATAGAAGCTGGTCTGAGACAAAGTTTTGCATGATAGTCAAGGCTGCAAGTGTTTCATGCTTAGTGATGAATACAGAGGAAAGCAGAGAGATACCTCTGTGACAAGTGGACACATGAAGCAGTGTGCAAGCTCTTCTGCTGGACAGAGCTGATCGGAGTTTTACGCCCTGAGCCATTTTTAGTGCAAGAACTGCAGGTGTAGTTAGAGCATTTTGATAATTCCAAAATTAAGATTTTACTTCAGTTTTAGTTTTATTTAATAACATCAAAATTTTTAAAAGAATGGTTGAATGAAGCATCTCATTCCACAAAAAAATCATATATATTTTTTCACCTGCCCAGCTTCATAATAATCTTTGGAGTTGACAGAGAATATTTTTCCTGTTTCTACTGCTGCACATCAGACACAATCACAGAATGGGTAAGGCTGGGAGGGACCACGTAGTACAACCTCCCTGTGCAGTCAGTGTCATCCTAGAGATTGTTACTCACAGTTATGTTCTGCAGTGAAGAAGCCTCCACAGCTTCTCTGGGAATCTGTCCCAGTGCTCATTCACCCTCAGAGTAAAGAAGTTCTTCTCATGTTCATGTGTTCCAGTTTCCCAAATCCTGCAGCAAACTTAGTGCAAGATATGCATCAGTAAAAGTCACCACTAGACAAGCAGTAAGGACAATTTTCTAGGGCTTGGGTGAGTAAACTGCACATTTTGAGTGAAAAGGGTGTCAATGTGGCATAATAAAGTACCATGCAAAGACGCCTAGAGCTGTTGTGAAGGAAGCACAAAGGGTAAGTGAAGGAGAGCTGGGCTAAGTAGAGGATGGATGGATGGATTACAAGAGACAGCCCTGTGGTGTTATGACTATACTGCTCCCAATCACCAAACCAGTCCATTAAGAGCCAGCTTGGACACTGAGATGTACAGAAATCCATGTCAGACCCATGGTGATGAGGAGAAGATCCATGGTGATTTAGGGGATGTCAGCAAAGACACTCAAAGACAGATGTTATGTGATGCGAGTGGCAGGAAAGGAGGAAAGACAGCATCTGCAGAAATCTGTGCCTAGGGATCTCTGCATGTGTGGGGACATACAGGAGCAGGGAGCACAGCAGGAGCCAGGGAAGTCCCCAATGACTGCTTTGCCTGAGAAAACAATAAAGAGAAAGATGCCTCTTCCAGTGTGAGGGAAGCTGCAGGAGCTGAGGTACAGTTCCGGGGTTACAAGTAAAGACAAAAGTAAGACTACAAGCAAAGCAGAAGATGGAACCAAGATATTATTCAAGTCACGAACTGCTGTGGCAAAGAAATGGTAGTGACATCAGTAATGGCAGAGGAGATAGGAAAATCAAGAGCATGAGATCTCTGTGCAAATGGTATGACCCATCACAGTCCTTTGTCCAGTGACAGGAAAACTGCTCCGCCCTAACAGTCAAAAGCCAGAGGAAACATAAGCTGTGCACAGTAATCTGGGCAAGAATGTGCATGCAGTCTTCTCCTAATAGCTGCCTATCAGTTAATCCTGCAATTTAGTATGGGGCCCACAAAACTGAGAAGATGCTAGTTATCTGGGTATAAAATATGCTCTTGCAAATCTACGTGAGAAAATCCTCACCTTAAAAATACATCCATTTCCATGTCATTCTTTCATCTAAAACAATAGTGATATTTTCAAGAGATTTAACTTCCTGCAAAAGAAAGATAAAATTACTCTTAGTATTAACAGCCCATCACTAAGGCAGTAAGAAAAAAGACACACAGCCTTGCCAGAACTGTTGGGTATCTGGGTATGCCAGGCAGGCCCAGAAATCCACATGCAAGTGGGTAATGCTCAGACACATGTGTTACCCCAGTAAGAAGTTACACAGAATTATTAAGAAGCCCTGGAGACTTGCCATGTTGAATATGTAAAACCTGAAAAGGCTTATTTTCTCAAAGTTTGTATTTGCATATTTTCAAACTTAGGTAAAAGTGTATGCCAGTGAATATGTGTATGGGTTTGAGATCATCGTCTGCAGTAAGATTGAAAATTTGCTGGATTGGAAAATACTTGTTTCTTTGTCTTCCTTCCAGCTTTTCACATCATTCTTTGTCTCATAGTCTCTTTCCACCAAAATTCTGACAGATAATTTTCCACATATTTCAGTCCAGAATGTCTTCACAGAAGTATTTTGCAAAGCTCTAGCAAAAATGAACATTCCCCAAGGAAATTCTACACCTTTAAGTTCCTTGGCCAGTCATCTAAACAGGAAGGAGTTAACTCTAGACCCATTTCTGTTTCTTAATTCCATTTCAGAGAAAATGTTAATCCTTTAATTATATAGCATGTTCAACTGACAAAATTACTTTCCTGTTGTTGAAAAGCTCCTTGTTATACTGAAGGCTTTTGATAAAACATGGCAATGGGAAAAAATATAGATTTGCTACTGACATGGTTTTTATATAAAAATTTAAAGAAACATGCAATATTTTAAAGGGGATTATTATGTAGCCACAGTGGTTTCCCACTATGTATAGCTAACGTCCTCCCTTCCCAGAATCATAAAGCCTCATGGTAAGCAAGCTGTGCTATCAGAGTTGGAGATTTTCAGTCAATGAAATGGGGAATTTTTAATTACATTGAAAGAATAGCTTTTTGCCTCTAGTCCTCCTCTTTGAAAATTGTGCTCTTTATTGTGATAGTAAGGTTATAAGGGGCTTTAAACAGAGAAATAGGTCCCTCTGAGGATGGATGGCCGGGAAGCACAGGGCAGACACCATAGCATTCAACCTGCTAAAATTGTGCTCTGGGGTTTCAGGAGTAGTTCCCAGAGGTCTTTTTCTTTTTCTTTTTGTTTGGGGTGGGGGGGCTTCATTACAAAGGGATACAGAAAAGAACAACTGGCGACATGGAACACTGTCTCCAAGCTGAAACTGAAGTTACCTGCCCATCATTTCTTAATCCTGTATGCAGGGTAATCAGATCAAACCTCTCCAATCCCAGGACCTTACTGAGTCTGGTTCAGTAATGTTGTCCAACCATTTGACATTCATTTATTCTCTTAAACTAAAGAGCCTAGATCTGGGTGGAGCAGCACAAAAATGTAAAGCATTAGAAATATTTATATGCAACTGGTCCCTTTTGTGAAAGATAATGGTGAGTTTTCTACTGTGCATAAACGTGTACATAATCAGCTTCCAGTCTCCTAGCTCTTATCCCATTCTCTAACTGGGGGAAAATTTATTAAAAATTAGCACTGGGTTAAGCTCCTACTGTCTAATCTTATTACATAAGGCTGATTGTGTTTCACACTAATAAGCTAAGTGGTTAGGACATTAATCTACTGTAAACAAAATGCTCCAATGAAATGTGAGAGAAGAGATGGTAAAGCGCTTGCAGTGCAGCTGACTTGTTTTGCGTGCTGTGCTTGTTAATGAAGACAAAGTTACAGACCATGTTATCTATGCTTTAAAACTGCTATTCAAGTTCTTGGGTTTTCCTTCAAAATGTAGGGACTTATACCTGAGAATACTAACAATGTCATTAAAATAATACTACCTGCAACATCTTTATGTTATTTACAAGCTCATGACCTATGTCTTGACCAATAACAGAGATGGACAAAGAATAAAGGTGACAGGATAGAACAAGCTGCATATGGTTTGGGGCCTTGATTCTTGCGGCATGAATGTCTGATTGCTACTGAGTTATGTATCAAACCTGATACTGCATTAGGTCTGAATTCACCAATTACACACTGATGTGCATTGTGCAAACACAATCATTGCTTTCCCCTCTGACTCAAAACCAGAACCTTTTATTTCAAGCTTTTTGATATGAATAGGTGATTACCTCAGGGGTCAAGAGTGCAGGTAAACTGAGCAGTTTAGCATTCAGTTCTTTGCAGACTCGAGGACAACTTAAAAAATGGGATTAGCTCATCTAGATGTTGCTTGGGACAATGGTGACAAAATAATGCCGGCAAAGCTCTTTATATTAATGATCACTACCAGGGCATACTACCCCTTCCCTCCCAGTGAGGCTCCCACATTGATGATCTGAAATTATTTTAATAACTACAAATCTCTATAATATAACTTTGAAGAATAATCATAGGATTTAAATTGGAAGTGCAATGAAAACAGTCATTTTCTACCCAAGCAGAACAATAGGTATTTATTGTTTTTAAGTTCGGTGATGTTTAACTTATTAGGAAGATATTTTGTTATCAATACATAGCTCACCAAAGCAACTTGTGCCACCAATAAAAAAAAAAAAATCCTTCTTCCTTATAAATGATACAGCTAGAGGTATATTGGACGTGATTCAGATTGAATGAGATCACAGAAAAGCTTGAAATTAGAATAGTACTTCTTGTTCTTAAAAACAAAAATTCCCCATGTGGATGTTAACTATGGTCCCAAGAAATGGGCCAAAAGTTAATCTCCAGATGTCATAGCAGTACATTGCATAACTTGGTCCACACCAAATATTTAGAGCTAGAGCCACAGCCCTTCTGAGGTCCTCTTCGTCATACTCAAGAGAGAAAAGAGAGCTTTAAGCTGATATCCAAGGGGAGCTTTCCTGCAGAAAAATAAAGCAGATAAAGCGCAGCTCTTCAGTGCATACTTTTCCATCATCTGCTTGTCATTGTCTTAAAGGGCAGGGAGTTTTTGTGGCAGCTTAGGTTGAGACCACATGCAAAGCAGCCAGGGAAGAGAGCTATGCTCAAAAAGACAGTCTCCTAGGGGATGTAGAACAGAGAGGGCAGAAAAAGGCGCTGTGAGGGCAAAGGATTTGTATAAACTCCTGCCCAGGTGAAGGGTTAGTGGGAGTGTAAGTGCAGCCTTGTCCTCCCCTCTGGCCTGAGTGGCTGAACTAGATCACAGTGGTACACACTCCATACAGTTACTTATGCATTTCAACACTCTCCAAACTAATGCTCAGGCTGTTTAAAGGACATATTCTGGTGTTTGTCAGTAACATGAAGTGAGATAAAGAGAAATAAAGAATTCACAGCCAGGGAAAAGATCCAATAATGACATATGATTTAAAATCAAATCCACCCAAGCTCATATCAAATTCTTTTAGCATGTCAGTGGAGCAGGCACACACATTTCAAAGGTTTTACATGGTGCTCATTGTATCTGTCTGCTATTGCCTCATTTTATTGCTTCAAAAACATGTAAGCCTCTTCTTTCTACATAGGTAAGCAAACCCTGGATGGCATTACCCAGAGTAATGGGAAAGGAATGACTTAGTGGCTAACCTTACCACGAAACCAAAAGCCTGTGGTACAGAGCAAACAAGCTCCAAAGTTAGGGCCTGTCATTCATATAGCCAGTGGACAAGCAACTCTTAAAATGTAATCCAGACCTCAGAATAACCCTCACTTATACTCACACTTTAAAAGTTCATAAACTCCTGCCACTGGAGAGCTGTAGTAAGCAGTGCCCCAGCAGTGGGCATGTGCTTCCTGCCACCTAGAGGAATCCCAGAAGGTTCCTGATGGCTGGAAAATCCAGGGTGCTGGAATTTCTTCCCCTCAAAGGGCACCTCAGTTCCTGATAAAAAGAGAGGCCGCTTCTGCCACTGCCAGCCTCAGACTCCCAGGGGACTACAAACTGCTGAGCAGAAGCTTTCCGGGCACAAAAGAATTTCTAACCTCAACAGCAGTGCCAGGAAATGGACTCTAATCCCAGGCAATTAAGTTTACAAGAAATACACAGCCCATGGGGAGACGTTTAAGTGTGGCCAGCAAGTTTTGTGTGGAGATTGGTTAATGCTCCTCCCTGCCCCAGTCCCTGAGAGATCCACAATGCAAGAAGAGCTATATACCTTCTAAATCTGGACACCAGGCTAAATGCACCTGCCATTTTTCTGTGCCCCACCAGACTAAATTGGCTGTTCACAAAATATAAGAAAAACATAATTGTTTTCACAAGGTACATAAACAGGTTTCTGGGAAGGAACCCCAGCTAATGGTTAATGTTTGGCAGGAGTGATACAAAAAGCTGGATAGATGAGCTGGGGTGCAGATTTCCCATTAGTTTATAGGGCCATTAGCTTGAGGGCCTCTGCAGTATTTTCCTGACATGCATTCAGATACACATGTCAATCTGCTGAGGTGGAAGACCGAGGTAGAAGGTGGTGACAAGAAGGGTTTAAAACCATCTCTCACTGCTTGCAGAAAGCAGAACCTCTAAAGAAAGGGTGTGCTCATCTGCAATTACAATGGCCAGATGTAATTCATTGCTGCATGTGATTAAAATGCCAGCTGCCAGCTGGCATGTCAAGTGCAGGGGTGTTTCAAACAGGACAACCAGGTACCACAGGTCAATGATGCTGCAAGCCCTAGTGGAAAGTGGGTGGTGTTCAGATGCATGGGCTGCGACAGGACACAACCACAGGCCTGAAATAGTGAAGGAACTCAGGAAGGCAATGGGGGTCTGAAGCTATGCCAGCATGGAGACTGGGTATGAGGATTTAGGGAAGCCAGTGATCTTGTGGAGGCTGGGGCAAGGTTGAGATGTAACAGAGGGCAGTGGAAGAAGACTAAGGAAAACAGAGCAAAAAACTAACTCATGAACAGGGTGAGGGAAAGCTCTTCTCAGGGAGCCTCCCTTCCCCCAACAGCTCATCCCACTGGCCACTCCATCCTCCAGAAGACTGGGGAATTGCAGCATCTACTGCTGAACCTCCTTTACTGGCAAACCGGCTAGGGAGAGGATGAAGAGCAGTGTGAAGCCGAGGGGAAACTCACAGCTGTGAGTGGGGGTGCATGTTTGCTTCAGACACCACAGAATTCCCCACATCTTGTCCCATCATTCCTCTTCTCTCTGCTAGATTCATCTTACTTCAGCATGGGCTCCACACAGGGAGAACAATCTGTACCTGACTCAGCAAACCCATGAAAGAAATGGGAGCTGTTTGATGCCTATTAATGAGGAGATGTATAACTTCTTTGCAATAATCTTTACTGCTTCATTAATGTAAATGAAGTATCTGCTAAGATGGAGGTGTCAGAATAAAAAGTGGAATTGAATTTGTAATTTGAACAGTTCTAGGTGACATACATCTGAGGTTTATGACAGCAATAAGGAATAAAGGTAACAAAAAAGGTCAGACAGGTAACAAAAATAGCAGTTACAGTCCAGCAGGTTGAAGAGTGTATAATGTATCTGTATTTAGGCCACAAATAATAAAATATGCTTATCCTAGCCATAACCACTTGCATTATATCACTGCTAGAACAGTTAGAAATAGTTTCCTTTTTTTGTATGCATTTAGAAGTCGAGTCTAGATCCCTTCTCAATGCAAGAATGATCTTGACTTATGAGCATGATGTGACGACTTTACAGTAGTGAGAAGAACCCTTCTCAGGCTGAATGTTCCTAGAGCCCATCATCCTCTTCGGGACATTGATGGAGGCACAACCTTTGAGTCCCCTTCCTACTAAAATGAAAGGCATTCTACCCTAAAACTGCCAGAGAGAGAAAACTTGTACAAGAGAGTCTCCTATAGCTTTGGATTCCATTACTTTTGTATTAAGGTTTTTCTCTCTTCTCACTTCTAGTTTTTCTTTAAGTCTAGTCCTTTACAATTCACTTGGTGGTTTATTTTCAATTTTTTGATCAGTGTCTCCCCTTCCCCCTTTTTGCCTTTCTTTCTTGCCCCTGCCAGCATCTTTCCATAACTGAGAAATGTCTTTCTTTCCTCTTTGCAGAGTCTGGTACAGTAATGAACAGATAATTGATAAAACATCCCACTCTCACTGTGTTTCCCTGGATTCATGAAGTGCTCCAGCACAAACATCACTTGGGTAGTGATGTGTGGCATCATGCCTTGCTCTCTGCTGCACAATGCCTCCCAGAAAACATTCCAAGATGAGTTCTCAGACTTGCAATCCCTAATTCTCACCCATATTCCTGGCTTGCTTTCTTCTCAGCATGTCCGTCTAGCCTTGCAATCTCCCTGCTGTCTCCATCTCTTGTTTTCCACGAAGCCACATGTGTAACCTAATTCTGCTGTCAGTAGGGCTCTTTCAAAACAAACCCTCCTGGACCAGCACTCCTAAGTGGTTTGGAGCCAATTTTCATTTATGCTACAGCTCAGTGTAAGCCAGAAGCAACGTGCTTTTGTGCAAACAGTAATGCAGTTGTGCAGACACAAGCTGTGCTAATATGCTTATCTGTGTGGGCCTCACACATCTCATGGGAGACTCAGCTGGGCAGCAGCCAGCAAAGGCAGCAGCAATCAGGCAGGGAGGCAGCAGTGGGAGGGGGCTGATGTGCGTGTCCCTCTGCCTTCACTTTCAGTGCAACCACCTAGGGGAGCCTAGGCACAATTTAATCCTTCACATGAGGGCTTGCTCTCTGTTTCCCCACAGTAGTGATTCTGAGGAGTTATCCTTCGCTGGTAGCATGCATTGAAATCCAACTTGGTTCTGCAGGCTTTAGGGGAATATGTCATCACACCCACATAAAATCCCAAAATGTCAGAGGAACAAAAGGACACAAACAGAAAGAGCATTCTCATGCCTCCATTCCAAGCATGCAGTTCCCATTCACAGCTCTGGATTTGAAAGCTCCCTGGCAAGCATCCTTTTCACATTTTACACCCACTGATTATGGGTGTGGGCGTGTGTGTGTATGTGTGTTACTGCAAATATCCAGTGAGAGCCCATTTTTTTTGGATGAGAGAAGCCTTCTGAACTGATACTTTGGAAGCCATCATATGCTGTTAGCATTTGGCTAACATTATTTTGCTTCACCCACATACTGCTGGAAGCCAGAAAATGAGGCAGCTGCCTGCTCCTGTTGAAAGTTTGCCAGGCTGGCACTGCAGCACTTGCGGCCAGCCATCAGCTCCAACCAGCTCACAGGTAGCAACAGGCACACATAATTCATGTTTATGTGTCAAGAACAAATTGAGCTCAGCAGTTCTGAGGCTTTCCGAAAAATTCCCAAACATTTTGTTTATTTGCTGAATTAGAAATATACTTGTAGAAAGAGCATCAGTTTAGGAAGAAATGTGTACGTGTTTCAGGATAAAGGAATTTCATTAAAACTTAAATATCACTAAGTGGGATGACCTCCCTCCTTACCAAATAAAATTTTTATGTGTTTTTCTTTTTTACTTTTAGTTTAGCCAGGTATGTTTTGGGTTGTCAAGGTAACATGGGATTTAGTGCCCTTGAGGAGCATCTAGAGATTCCAGCTTTTTTTTTATTCTTACCTAAAAAAATATTTGAGTGACAAATAAACTAAATCATTTTCCTCACTATTGCTGTGGCTCACCTGGTATTTGCATTTCTGACACGATTCTATTGTTGTGTCTCTTCTGGGCAGGATATTTTCAGAAATTAGACAACAGGAAGCAATTTAGCATGGTTTCTCCCAAGGACTCAAAGACTGGAACATAGCTTTTTAATGATTTTGAAAAGAGAACTTCTAGATATCAATCATGCTGGCAGTTCTTTCTACCAGAGAATTTTAATAGTTCATAAGGTTCCAATTTGTCTTTTTTTTTTTTTTTTTTAATCCTTCTTTAAAAAAACAAACCTAGTCATTTTGGAAATAGTTGTGGGTAGTACTAAACAACATTTCCAAGAGAACATCTTACCTAAGACAACCAACCAAAAATGTGAACAGAAGGAGAAATCATTTCAGTCTTTAGTTCCTTAATAGCACATTTTGGACAGAAAAAAGCCTAAACCCCCAACTGCCGTCACTACTGAAAGGGGTATGAAACAGCTGAACAGCATATTTTGAGACAGACTTTTCTGCACACTTTTGCAGCCATGGGCCAAGCTCTGAGCAGACTCAGTCGACCAGAGCCTCCATTTCTATAAATCAGCCTAGTTCCAGACAAATCACCCAAACTGCCCCATGACACAAAATAAGAGGTCTGGAACCTTGGTATCTCATAAGCACGTATTTCAAGTGTGAGATTCTTGTGTGCTCTGAGTTCTGAAGGACAGGGAGGAGGATTTTGGGAGATGACAGAAGGAGGAAGTGATTGTAAAACAGAATAGCAACATTTTCCAAATTCTCAGATTCAACAGTCCTTCCGTCAGGTTAGACTTCCACTGCTTGAGTCTGTCCCATGCAACTGCAGCAAAGGCAACTTTTAGTGCTCCTTCCTTAGAAACCTTTGGGGGCCACTTGACTGCCTCATCATGGTGAATTTTAGAAATAGGCTAGCTGTTCCCTACAGCACTCTCCTGTAGTAACAACAACATAAATCTACTGACACAGCCCTACAGTGGCAGGGAGAGACTCAATGAATGGTTTCTTTTATTTAAATTCATCTTTTTCTGTACTGAGACAGTGCTCCAGGAAAAAGTGTCTTCAGACATTTTCAAGTCTATCTTCACAAAGATGCACAGGACCTGCAGGTTGGAAGCAAGGGAGAAACAGAAGAAACACCCTCCGAAGGGAAATATCCTCAGACCCATGTACACAGATCTAAATCCTGAGGACTGTATTTTTCTCCTGCACACTGCAGCCAGAAGCTGAAGGAGCACAGTGGCCTTCCAGATTTGCTCCCAGGGATTCAAAAACCAAGGTGAAACCTTGCAACCTTATTTCTTGTTAGTGCCAAGAGTTTTTTCACTGTCTTCCTTTAGCAAAATCAGTTCTTAAGCCATTTTTACATTTTCATTTAGGTATTGATCTATCGTATTCTCAAGGCATTGGAAAGATTTCTCTTGGCTTAACTAAGGGTTAGATCATGCCTTAAAAAATGCATCACTGAGAAAAAATTTGGGGGAAAAAGAAAGTAGAGACAGACAGGAAATTATTTCAAATTTTATTGAGTTTTGAATTTAAGAAAAAAATTATCTTCAAGAGCAGGTAACTTTCCAGCAGATTCCCTTTTCAAAGAGGGCTTGGCACAAGCTTGGAGAAGGAAGCACTGGGGGATGGCAATCACAACACTGATAACAAAGGCCATACACAGGTGATGCTGCACTTCAGAATCCTTCTCCAGATGACAGGACACTAAGGAACACTCATATTTCATGTGTGGGCAGCTATTGGTAAAAACAGGGTATTGTGACTGGACATTGCATTCACAGAGTTATGGAATCACAGAACCATCTAGACTGGAAAACACCCTTAAGATCATTAAGTCCAACTGTTAACCTAACGCTGCCAAGTGCACACTAAACCCTGTCCCCAAGTGCCATATCTACACATCTTTTAAGCACCTGTAGGGATGGTGAGTCAACCACTTCCCTAGACAGTCTGTTCCAATGCTCCATAACCCTTTCAGTGAATAAACTTTCCCTGACATCTGACCCAAACCTCCCTTGGCGCAACTTGAAGCTGGACATATACATATATACTATTTCAGTTCTCAATGACAACTGAAAACTGGTAATGGTAAAGGGCTGGAGGATGGTGTTCACCTGTCTACACCGTTCCTACACCACTCATGTTTAGTAGGGCACATTCTCCATTGACAACAAGTTTAACAGAATTTTGAGGAGGACCTGTTTTCTTTTCCCAGTACAGGCAAAATATTTAACTTTGTGTATCCTTTATTCCAGACCTCAGAGCAATGGGATACTCTGGAGCAAGTTAGCCACTTGAGCTTCCCCGTTTTTGGACAGTGGTGTAAAGGTAGCATGGGCCTTTAGATGGATGTGAATACATCATCCAGCCTTGACAAAGGAAACACAGGCTCAGAGAAGCTATAGGAATTCACAGTTTACAAAACTATTTCTATTTACAGGATGAACAAGATGCCTGAGTGTTTTAGCGTTATTTACTGCTTAAATAACACCTGTTAAATATCTGTTTGCTAGGGTGAGTACCCAGTGTGATCTTCAAAAATCAGAAGTGCCCTGGTTCTAAAGATCTGAAAAGCAGACACATTTGTACTATTTTTAGTACAAGAAATTCCATTTTGTCGAAATCCACTTAACTACCTAAGTAATATTATTTAACTTGAAAATCCAATTCATTTTACTTTACTAGTTAGATGCAGTGAAAATTTCAGACATAGCAGCAGACATGGCATTTGTAGCTAATTAAGGAAAACTGGATTGAGCCCAGATGTGGATTATGTAAAGTGATTACTGCTATTCTTTAGAAGCTGATAATTTTGAAAGCATTTCCTTGTGTTTGTTCACTTTTTCCAGTAAACCAAGATAAAAAAGATTCTGAAGGGAGGAAAATAGGTTTCTACAAAGTAAAACTGTCAGTGGCAATTATTTCCATCATTTCAAATTGACATGTATGGTAGTTAACGACTGGGTCACAACCATTCTTTCAATCAAAACTTGTTTTTTAGTTGTAATCCAAAGTAAGAACTGCATATAGCTTTCAAGCATGGAGTGAAAATAAATGTGGAACTCCACACAATCATTCCCACTGGAATTACTGTGAAACAGTAATATTTCATTTGTGTCGGGAAAAAACAGGCAACATAATAACCACTAATTGTTAATGGTAAGACTGTACTACGTTTAATTCCAGTAAGCTGCTGAAATGAGTGAAGACATTTGTCAAATAAGAAGCCAGTCAACCTCAGGAAAAGAGATTCAAACAGAATTCCTAAAAGAAAGAGTGCCAGTGCTGTGCCAGGACCTTTGAGACAGCATCAAGAAACAAAAAAGATGTGTTACAAAAATAAGCAGCAAAATACTTGTAAATCTCCTTTTAAAAGAAAATTTATTGTAAGATTTTCTGATCGCTTATCAAATTGCCATCAGAATATTGGGATGGAAAAAAAAAAAGTTAAGCAATTTGGAAATCAATTTATGTTGATTTTGTGGTGGGAAACTTGCCCACCTTGTAAAGTGCTTGACTTTACAAAGCTGAGAAGTGGTTTGGCAGTATCCATAGTAGCTTCTGCTTTCTTTCTTCTTTTCTCTGTTTTTAAGATCTACTGATCTTATTGTTAAATACTAGCAATTTGGCATAACTGAGCCTTAGAACTGAGTAAGAAAGTTTCCAAAGAGAAAAGCTGTCATTCTGCAATGCAATCATTACAAATTAACATGATTTTTAAAACCAATATGCCCCTTCCGTGTTTTGTAATCATCTGTTGAATTACTCTCCTCTATTTATTGTAGTTATGTTGACAAATATTGTAGCATAAGTATAAAGTATATTTTGATTATGAAACAGATGGAATTTTCCATTGCCATGGTGAACTAAATTGGAATCTTTTACATTTTCTGTTCCTAAATACATTTAAGATGATTATTGGCTTATAAATAGAGGGACTCCACAGCTTCCTCAGGCTGCTATCCCTAGCAGGAGAACATAATTTACAGTTCTCATTCCCAGCAGTCATCTCCATCCTGTTAAAGCTCCAGGACATCCCTGCAGCACTTGGTATCTGTGCTCACATTGTATCTGAGACCCTGATAAAGGATGGCATAACCAGATGTGCACCTGGTGGGTGCCAGGTATAAAACCAGCCCTATGGGCTGGAGCAGTGTGGAGACAAGCTAGACAGTGGAGCTGACATCCATGAGGCAGTAGATGCACCTTCACTTCCCACTGCACTGGGAAAAGCAGCCTCTGAGTTTGCAGCCAGGAAGAGAGGTTAGAAGTGGATGCAGACAGTCTGTGAGTGCAGTGCAGCAGAAACTCACTATTACTCTCAATATCCTCAAAGCTCAACTGCTGTCTGCTTCTTGGAGGAACTACAGAAAAAGACGGTTTTAAAGAAATGTTTTGGGGATGTTTCCACAAACTTTTTTTGAACAAGAGAAGAGCATCATGATAAAAACCACAAAGGCACTTGTTTGCCACTTAGGGAAGTGATAAAATCCCAGTCATCTGGGAGATTTTCAGCTCGTTCTGGACAAGATGAATATAAGGGCAACTGGGTCTTGGGGAAGCAGGTTGTTGGATGACAATACCTGTTTCCTTTAGTATTCTTATTAAGAGGAACAACAGCAGGCATGAAATATGAAAAGCTGCACACTGTGGACACGACTTGCTAGCAAAAGGGACTTTATCATGTTATATAAAGCCAAAACAGACATCTGGAAAAAAAAAGTAGTAGTGGCAGGGTAATAAATAATCATCTCGCACAGGACTGACCCATGCTTAATCAAAGTGAGTGTGGATGGAAGAACTGGAGATTTAATGAGCTATATTTCATTTGTGAGCATAACTATTGTCCTCACAGTGCTGGACTCACAGAACTGCACGTATAAAATACCATTAGAGAAAACAGGAAAACTATACTCCATACTCATTAGTCTGATATAGAGCTTTTTCCTTATACACAGACATACGCTGTTTTTCCATGTATTCATAAACCATCTGCTCTGTTCTTTGCTTACATTTTGGCCTCAGCACAAAACAGCTTTTATTTTCACAGCTGAATATTCTCAAACACAGCAATATAAGTGGGAGAATGTATTGGTAGCTGTGTATGGTATCTGTTTATGAGATCAAGAAATAAACTTGTCTGTATAGATAATACTGCAGTCTAATCATATTTTTAAAACATTGATTATAAGTTTCCTAGCCTATTTTCACTGCTTGCAGGGACAGAAATTTTAAAAGTGATTAGCAGGAGAGAAAGTTAAAGGTAAGGTTGATTTAAAAGCCTTACAGTTTCAATAATTTACAGTAGTATTAGTATCAGATAAAGATGTTTCTAGGAATGCACAAGAAAAAATTCTACTCTGATATCCATCCTTGCAATACCAGAATTTAGCCGATAACTTTTACCTTGATAACATCTTAGAGACTGAGGCTGCAGCATCAACTAATGACTCATTCCTATACAGAGCTCTTAAAAAAAGTGCATGGCTTCATCATAGGTGCCAAGTATTTCTTCACAGTCTTTCATTTGCTTAGTCAGAGAGATTTTTGTAGGTAAAATAAAGTGGATGCACTGATATCCACATAAATCCTACAAAATACAGCGTAGTGATGAACACAGTCCCAAAGTATTCGGGATCTCCTAATCTTTATTCAGGGAGTACACGAGAAGGTACAGCAAGGTGCCCTTTGAGAGATGTGCACAAGATCTACAGGATCTCCTGTCCTGGATGTGAGCCACGTGATTTTCAGACAACCATTTTCGACTACAGTTCCCTACCTCAGGAGACCCACCAACACTGCACTGGTTTTCTCAACTCCAAAGCCCCTGACAATGCCCTTGCCCCACTCCCCCAGCTGAGTCCTGACATCTCCTTCACTCATCTCCCATCTACAGCAAGTCCCTCTTGAACCATCAGTGAGATCAGGCCTCAAGACTTCTTCCCAGAACTTGCCAAATGCCAGATTTCAGATGGTTTCAACTCAAAACCAGGAATCTGACCAGATTTTCTTGAAAACAGGCCCAGTTTCATTCAAAATGTGTTACAGGCTTCAACAAACAGAGTCTGGGTTTTGACTTCCTTGTGAAACTTGAAACCACATGTGTTCCGCATGGTTTACGTTTTTGTTGTGAATATCTTACACAGCTCTATGGGAATAGCCTTTTCTTGTGGGCTTTTAGCATTTCCTATCCACAGCCAGAACCATAAAAAGCAAAGGCTGGAAAATATGAAAACTTCAATTATGTGGAAAAAAAGGGGAACTTAACTTTTTAAACCTCAGACAACGTTTGTGTTCATTTAGAGTGCTGAGTGAAGTTTTGAATTAATTCATGTTTTATTTTAGCTGTTAGCCTTAATTAGGTGCATTCAGGAGAAATCACTTCCCCTCTAATATAAAATCATGGAGCTTGTGACACATGGAAATTATAAACACTTTGGAGTGACTTGGGAGATGGGTGTTGGCTTTGCAGCAGCTGAAGAGCAAATATTTACAGTACATTATGCTTCGCTTCACTTTTAAATTATTATCTTTCCCTTTGGAATAATCTGTTTGCCAAAGACAGATTTCTACTAATGTTAGTGCCCTCTTCATCCATTTTGTTGCAGACAATTATTTTTCCTGCATTTATTTATTGAAATTTCTTGCCCTAGCTCTCTGTAGAGTCAAACGAAAACTGAGGAAATTCTTAATTTGTCATCTCTGTTGTCCCTGAATCACACTGTGGAGTCTGACAAACTGTTGCACTTCTGTGAGCCTTTCTTTTTTCAAAATAAAAATACAAGTATTTAACTTCCCAACATAGATATTAATTAATTAATAGGACATTAAATAATAGGACATTAAAATGTAAATTTATATGTAATGTTAATTAGTGGTATCATAATTGCTTACTCCAAAAGCCCAAAGAAGCTGTTACTTTACAGATTACTTAAATTAATGCTAAAATATTCCCATCTTCGGTCTCACAGGGCTCATTTATGGGAAGTGAAATATAAAAAAGTAATGCTATGACATAAAGGAGAAGAAATAATTACATATGCCATTTTGATTCCCCTGATATAACTTCTCCAGTGCATGATGTGCTATTAGGTTTTGCAGTAAAAGTGCAGCAACCTGGCTTTGCGCTTACAATAGCTAAAACCATCTACGTACGTGTAAAACCTTTGCTGGCAGGTTTCCATGTGTGGTTCATGCATTCCTTCGCCTGTGCAATTTGAAGCTGTCAAAAACTAATTAAATAATTATGTGGTTGTTACTGCAGCTGTGTGTATTCTTCATTACGTTATAAGGCTGCGGTTTGAGGCACTCTCCTGCTCTAGGTTTCAAAATATTAGTAATGGAAGGTGTGTTGTCACTGCATGTTCAGCTGCTGCCAGAAAAAGCAGAGTGGGAAAGGAACAGCCTTTCATGTCAGTCTATCGTTACACTTCATACTGCGTGTTCCCTCTATGCAGCACAGAGGTGAAAATATAAATTGACTTCTTGTAGCCCCTTCTTGTTGGGCAGAATTTGGCATGGCCTGTCCTGAGTACAAGACAGAGACAAGCCCCTGCAGTACTTCCATAGTGGATGGGTGCATATCTGAAGCCTGTATTTTGTTCTGTAGTGCCTCTCAGCCTGGCAAGGTGATCTGGAGGCTGAGAGCAGGAGAAGAGAGGCTGTGGAGAAGACCATTACACCATCTCCTTGACCAAGAAGGACACTGCCATCCGTCATGCTCTTGACTCGCTCACTGACCCCAAGGAAATCACTCCCTGGGCCCAACTGCCCTACCAGTAAATCATGGATAACTTTGTATTACCTCCTCCACAAACATACCTACAGAATTTCATGACAGTGATTCAAGTTGATCTCAGACTGAGGGTGCTACACAGATGCAATATAATATAACAATATTCTGTCACTGTCAGTGATGTTAAATTACCACATCACCATTCAACAGCATTAGATTTTTAGTTAGCAAATAAGGAGTTGGCACTGCAATAAAATAATCTCTAGTCATTCCCTACACCCTTCTGTTGGAAATTATTCTTGTACACAGAAAAACATGGCTACTATTTACACTGAATGAAATAGGGTATATGAGTACAAGGAGTTAGTGTTGCCCACAGGGTGAAAGAAAAGGGTGGCAGTCCCAGTGAAGAAGGCATCTGAGATCTCTTCACAGAGGAAGACGTTTCTCAGGACTATTAATATGGCCACTGAGGCAACTAAATCCAGGTGGTGCTGCTCTTTCCAGACCAAACCAGCCCGTATCAAAGATGTTTTCCACGGTTATAAAATACATGCCCTGTTTGCGCAGGCAGTGTACAATTTACAGTCATCTTTTGGATTAACAGTGAGTTACTGCATCATATAGAATATCTCCAATTTATTATATATTTGAAGCAACTTTATTTTTGGTAAGGCTTTCCTCTAATTTATGGAAAGGTCTCATCAACTGCAGTTGTCTGCTTGGATGAATGTTCAAAATATTAATAAGGTTCAAAATACTAATAAAGGGAAAATTCCAGATGCTAGTTTTCTTAATATTATACCCACAGTATGATACATGAGTGCAGATGCTTTCCTTCTAATGTCTTCAGATGAATTATCACTATCAGTCTAGATGCCACAATGCCTTCCCCAGTGTACTTGGCAGCCATGACAAAGTTGTTTAAAATCATATATTATCTCTTGCAGCCTTTTTTCTACAGCTTTTCTTAGACTTTCCTTCAGAAAGCTTATAGGTGAGTAATAGTAAAATTCCTGAAAGCTAAAATTAAAATAAAATAAGCTACTTTTCTGAAAACCCAAGCTGGACGTTAACGATCTTTCCAGTTTTCAAGGGATACCAGACAGCAATGCACATCTTTGGGTCCCTCTTGTGGTCTGGCAGCAACTAGCTGCCATCATCAACATACCCTTGCATGATCCCAAACACACCAACACACAGGGAGACATGCTCCCAGACACATGGCCAGATCCGGCACAAAGAAAAGAAGGGAAAAGGTGCCAGTAATCCGTGTTCCATGTCCATTTCTTATCCTTACCAAAACTACTGAAATTCCAGGGAAATACTATGTAGTACAGTGCTACTCCATTTTCTTGTTAAACCTTTCTTTATTCATAAATAGTATTTATTATGTGTGAAACTACTCTAACATTCATAAAGGGAATCAGGACATGACTGTGTTTCAGATAATTTCCAGATATACATCCAATATGGTATATCTGTGATTTTGAATAAATGTATACTCAAGATTTTGTGCATTCAAGATTTGTATATGGTATATTTCTATAATCAAGATTTTGAAGGCACTCTTCTTCTGAAACATAGCCTTTCGGATTACTACAAAGAAAGGTTTGTTTGGGGTAATATAAATTTGGTTTTGGGAGCATATTTTAAATGATTAAATTATGATAAATAACCTTATCCACTCCTTCTGAGCTCCAGCCTGTTGATAGGACAACAATCTCAGAAACAATTTCAGACATCTAGGCTGTAGCTTGAAATCACAAACTTGGGGAAGACAAGAGAAAGATGGAGTGAGAAAATTTTCTTTAAAATGGGTGGCCCTGGCCAAAGCAGCAAGCTCTTTTTGGTACCTGTCTCCATCCAAGCACCAAGAGGCAACACAAGAAAGGCATATGCCATCAGGACCTGTGGACAAAGTGTGCTGGAGGAGCCTTAGTGTTATCTTCTCCCTCTTCTGCTCTCACTACTATTGATTGCATAAAAGGAAAGAAGGCATAAAAGGGTCAAAGAGATATTAAGCAACAGCTGGGCAAAGAAACCAGTGCAACATCTTAAGTCATAAAGAACAGGAGCTTGTGGGATTGGAAGAAAGCGTGCTAACGCAGGAGGCTCATCCGAGACAAAAAGGCTGCTTGTTGCAGCCCTAGTTTCACCATCATCCAGGAGCTTGCACTGGCCATATCCATGTTCAGCTTTGCTAACTAGTGGGAAATGACAACTTCACATCCTTTTTACTGCCCAAGTACCTGTCACCTCAGGGCCTCAGAGGTCTCCCACCTCTCACAGATGTAAGTGTGCAGCTTTGCCCATGTTCCTAAAAAAATTTCCTGATATGCCAGTCATCCTTCCTTGCCCTCTGAACAGCTCCCCAAAGCTGCCAGAGACTCCTCCAAGCCCCCTTCTTCTACCTCCAACTGATCCCTCCCAAATTTCTTCACCTACCTGCACCATCCTCCCCAGCATCAGGTCTAACACTACCACAAAACCACACTTTTCTGTCCCCAGTTACCTTGCTTTCACCCGCGGGGAAGAAAAATTCAATTTTGCCAGTGCTACAGAAAAGCCTTAAACTACTCAGAGTTTATTTATAATGTTGGTTCACTGTTACAAATGTACTGTGGAACTTGTATCTCTGATTTTGGCAACCAAACTCCCTACACACTTTCTTGGAAACTATAAATAGCAATATATATCAATATGTTCAGACAAAACCTCATTGTTTCTTTCCAAATAATCCTCTAATCCACATATCTAGTGAACCAACATTAGAAAGACAATCTTAAAAGCTTTTGGCTTAAGACTGTCCACTTTCCTAACTTTCCCATTTTAAAAATATTTACATCTTCCTACATTCCTCATATACTCAAGGAGCTTTTAAAACTTGCCTAAATAAAAATAACTTGATGCATGTGAAAAGATAATACAATATATTTCTAACGCTGAACAATCTGTAACACTGGACAATGCATATTTTGATAGGAATAAAAAAAAAAGAACAAAAAACCACCAGAAGAATTAGTCCTTTATGCATTATTGTTGTCCTGCTTCCTTTTAGAGGAAAGGCAGACCTTTCCCACATAATGTGCCTCTACTGCTTGGAAAACCACCCCAAATAATGCTAACAATTCCTTAAATGCCAGAATTATGTAGTTAAGGCTAAACCCACGTTTCCTTATGTCAACTGCCCTCTTAAGAATACACAGACTTGCAAGGGGAAACTAGTCCAAAAATATTACCTTCTTCAGTAGTTCTCCTTATTCCTTGATCTACTGCTTGCCAAAAGAGTGGATCTCGTAAGTGGAGTGAAGATTGGCAGACACCTTGACCACAGACACCACAAAGTGATCAAGTTCAAAATCTCTACTGACAGGAGGAAAAGTGCCAGCAAACCCTCAACTCTGGACATGAGGAGAGCAGACTTCGGGCTGCTCAGGGAATTTGTAATCAGGTCCCTGGGAGAAAATATTTTTGCAGGCATTGGCATCATTCAATGCTTCACTTGTCACTTCCTAAACATCACCTCCTAAGAGCCATACCCAAATGGCACCAATGAAGCTGGAGGAGCAGAAAACCTTGGCTGAGCAAGAATCTTCTCCTGGAAATAAGGCAAAAAAAGAATGTGTATGCCCAGTGAAGCAAGGTCAAGTGACACAGGAAAAACAGAGAGATGCTGCTTGCCACTGTAGGGAGAAAATTCATGTGGCCAAAGCTCAACTGGAGCTGAAGCTGCCAGAACTCTGGGGGACAGTAAAAGCAGTTTTTTCAAATATATTAGTGGCAATAGGCAGTGTAAAATAACATCAGCCCATTACAGGATGAGGATGGTCACCTCACAAACAGGGACATGGACAATGCAGAGGTATGTAATGGATTCTTTGCCTCCTGTCTTCAACACAGATGGACTGTTTTGGATTATGTTTCTCAGGGAATTTCTTCCCATTTGTTGTCAGGGAGATGGTGAATGGACAGTGATTAAGAGACAAAACGAGCAGCCAAGTGCTTTGACATACCGCTGAAAAGATGCTGGGGGAGGAGGGAGAATGGGGGTTTGGCAGTTCTTCGCTGGGTTGGGCAGTCCTGCCCCCTCGCTTGGAGGGGAGATGGTTGTGATTCTGGGTGCTGGACTGCTCCTGATCAGGGGCTCGGAGCTGCTGCAGAATCCTCTTTGCTGCCTGGATGAGGCCGCTGCTCGCAGCACCTGCCACTGCCATCTGCATGACTGTCTCAAGGGAAAGCGGGCCCCCACCTCCTCTCTCTCCGGACAGAGGGTCCCTGCTGCTGGTTGACTGGAGCCTCGGCGGCTGCTGTTGCCAGGAGACCCGCAGTGTACCCGTGAGCGCCCGGGGAAGCCGTGCCCCACACGCACGTTCTCTCTCTTCCCGAGGCCGCCATTTCCGCGGAGGCGCCTCAGGGCTCCGATCGGAGCGCCCCCTGCCGGCTGCAAGGGCGTCCCTGCAGCCATGGCGTTGCCAGAGCCGCCAGCGCCCCCTGCCGGTTGTAGTCTGCTACACCACAGGGAAAACGGCTCAGCGGGTGGGGAATTCCTCTTCCTGTTGTGTTGTTGTTGCTGTTGCTGCTGGCTCTGTCTTGCTACATACATATATATTTCCTAGTAAAGAACTATTATTCTTTTTCCCATATTTTTCCCCTGGAAGCCCCATAATTCTGAAATTATAGTAATTTGGAGGGAGGGAATCATCCATCCATTGCAGGAAGGTTACAGCCTTCCTTGGCAGACATCTGTCTTTTAACCAAGACATGGACCCAAAGGGGTCTCAGTGCCCTGAGATGGAGTACCATAACTGCAAGAATGCTGAACTCCCAGTTGATCCCAAAATTGTGCAAGATGTCCTGCTCCAGCAGGATCCCTACTAATCTATAGGGCCTGATGAAATTAATCCAAGAACCCTCAGAGAGCTGGCTGATATAATTGCAAAACCAATTGCAATGATGTCTTGGTTTGAAAGA
>VZRF01005175.1:1676283-1754815 GCA_013396875.1 Vireo altiloquus | reverse complement strand
TAATTTTTTGCAAACAGCCACACTCGGCTCAGGGCCTCCAATGGGATTTACTCTTGGGGAAACAAGCTTTTTCCTTAAAGACAGTTCCCCATGAGCTTCCCATATTCGTTTTTGGGTTTATTTTCAATTTCCTTTTTTTCTTTTCCTTTTTTATTTCTTTGCTAGGATTCTCCAGACAGAAAAAAAAAAAGAAAAAGAAAAAAAAAGATGATGATTTTGATGATTTTCTCTTATTTTTTTTTTTCCATTCGTGTTCTCTTTTCCTTTCCAGGACTCTCAAGTGGTGGGTTAATTCTGTGTAGCTGTTTTGTTATTGTTGCAAAATAAGCTGTAAGTCTATAAATATTCTGCTTGTATGGAATTGTCGGACTGTGCTGGGGATGCAAAATCGCTTTGGCTTTTCTGGAAAGGGATTTTATTTCTGTGCTTTTTTCCTCTTGCTGGGCAAAGGCCTTTGCTGGGAGGGGTGTGTGTGGGGGGAATAATGCGAAGCCTTGGCAATCAGTGTCTCGGGTGGGTTTTGCAGGCGGTGCAGATGGAGGGGACCTGACACCCCAACCTTCCCCGCTCCTCTATGGAAATGTAGCTCCGTGGATGTAAATCTGTGCCGATTTCTGTGTCTGTCCCGCAGCCTCGCGTGTTTATTTCTTAGGGGCCTGCAGCAAGGGTTGGGTTTGGGGGTGGTTCAGATCGCTCATTTTGCTTTCCCGGTCGGGTTTTTGGGCTGCGAGCTGCCGGTCGGGGTGGTGGGGAGCGGGGCAAGGCACGCTCTGGGCTGCGGAGGCGTTCCCGGGCCCTGGTGATTAATAGAAATTTGTTTACGAGAATAACCACCGCAGGTCACGGTGTCTTCGGTCCACTGGTGCAATTGCTCGGAGCTACTGATTCCTCCACTGGCGAGCCCACGGAGCGGCCGCCTCGGACGCAAAGTCCCCGGGTGCTGCCTTTATTTTGATTTCTCAGCTGAGCTCTCGAACCGAAACACTTTAAAGCAAGGAGGTTAGGGTAGGGTTTGTGTGGGGGGTAATAAATTAGGAAGAAAGCCCTTCTGGCTAATACGACTCGTCATTAAAAATAGCCCGGTGGCAAAATAGGGGTGGTACTCTCGAGGCACTTGAGGTGGTACAGATATGCTGGAGAGACGGCTTTCCTGTAGTTAAAATGCAATGTGGATTTCCCAGGGAGTGAGTGGAGCTGGAGCTGTGTGGCTTGAACCACTCCGATCCCGGCCCCGGGCAGGGAGGGGGCTCCCAGGTCTGCGAGTGACCGAAGGAGGGACGGAGCCAAGAGTAGCGACTCGGCTCCGGGAGTTTGATTTGCTTGCTTCTTTTCCTTTTCCCCCAGCAATGAAATCCGAAGGAAGTGGGTTGTTGGGGGCGGCAGACCTATTCTGTTTGTCATTTCTCTGCAGTGTGTGACGCTTTCGCTTTAGCCGGAGCCCAGCGAGCCCGGCGCCCGCGGGACGCTCGGGAGCAGCAGCGAGAGGGCTGCCGCTTGGGGGATTTTTGGTGGAGACCCGAGGTCGAGCACAGCTTCCGTTCAAGTAGCGCTCTTAATGGGGGAGATTTCTCACTCTGCCTGGCCACAGCCAAGCCGGGCTTGCATCAGAGTTTCCATCCTAACCCACCGCCTTACGGGGACATAGGGAGCTGCCAGCAGCATCCCTTTCGGATGGAGAACTGGGCGGCCTGGGAGCCTTTGCTGAGTTTTTGGCCTTTCTGCTCTGGTGTCATACCTTCTCCTACTCCCTCTCTGTCACTCAGGGCCCAGCTGCAGCTACCCAAGGGCTCCTGCCACCTGCCTCCACTCCTCACTGCTTCCTGCTGCTCCCAAAAGCAGCAGTGGTCCCTGTGGTGCCTCGCTGGGGACTTCAGGGAGCTGGGGATGGAGTAATTTCCCTGGGGAGCCTCTCCCAGCACCGGCCAGAGGGATCGTTGCTGTGTGAGGCCTTGTCACCCTCTTCCTTTGCCTGTCCCAGCTCTGGGGACCAGCAGGGCGGCCGCTGGCAGTGGTGGTGGCTGCCAGGGCGGCAATGTCCCGGTGGGACAGCTTCCCCCACCTCCACAAGCCGACACCAAGTGGCTTATCTTTGGGAGAGAACGGTGGCCCCATGGTGCAAAGCCACCAGCAACCCCATGTCGGCCGTGGGACGTTTGTCAGCGGCCTCTGGCTCAGCGTGGCTCCTGCACACCCACGAGGTGCCTGTGGGGCACGTGGAGGAGCAGCAGCTCGGCCCTGCCTGTGGGAGGCTGTGGCAACCCTGCTGGAGGGGCCAGCCCCATGCACCCCTCTCTCAAAAACACCCTCTACGCTGCAGAGAGCTCCTCGCCCAGGCAGGGGTTTGAACCCTCAACTGCCACCCTGCAAAGCAGTGGCAGTGCTGGAGCAGGGGCGATGCTACTGGGTCCCTCTTGGAGCTGTCAGGGATATTTCTGGTCACGCTGGAGCGGCTCCAAGGAGCAGGAGCGGAGGCAGGAGCAGTGCTGGGCATCGCCACAGGTGCCTCGCATTCCCCTACGGGTCGTCCCTCTCCAGCTTCTTCACGTCCTCCCCTGGCAAAGCTCCTGGGATGAAAAGCAACCCCTCTGCCTGTGTGCTGGCATGTAAGGCATAGGGCAGTGTGAAATTATTCAGCCGTCCCTGGGAGCTGCAGCTGGATGTTGAAGGGCCTTGGAGCTGGAGGTGCTGCTTGGCGGCGAGGGGAGTCCCTGGGCTTGGGTCGTTTCCCTCCAGGGGACAGAGAACAGGTTTTTACGGCATATCGAGGCCAGTGCGTATTTTTCCCAGGTGAACCGCACCCCTGGAAAGAAGTGCCTTGTCTTCTACAAAACACTGCTTAAATAAACAGTACCCTGCTATAATTTTTTTCTTTTGGAATTAACTCCTTCAGGCCATAAGGCTTTCCCATCCTCACACTAAATAAGTGCCAGGACTTTTAAAGGGGAAAAAAAGTGTCTAAGAGAGAAAATTTTAGCCTGACAGAAGAGAGCCTGTCAACCTCTCTCCTTGCCCGTGGCCCTCGAGGATGGGTTTCAGGAACAGCCTGCCCATTTCGGAGCTGGGTGCCGCCGTATGAATGTTACTTAAAAGGAGTTTTGTGCATATTAATGTGAATGCAGCGAGGCCAGGCTGCGTGGGGACAGCCGAGTCCCTGCCTGAATTCAACTATCTTGTTTTCTAATCTAACCTACTTTTTTTCTTTTGCCTTTTTTTTTTTTTTTTTTTTTTTNTCTTTTTTTTTTTTTTTTTTTTTTTGTCAGAGGCCGGTGCTTTGCAGGAACCTGTTCTCAGTGCAATCTCAGAGCTTTTTGTGGGTGTCTGATTTCTGTAACACGTTTTGGTTTCCAGTATGAATGTAATGTACAGAGAACATCATGACACTGCTCTAGGTGTATGTGATCTTATCTACCTGACATTTAGGGTTTTTTTAACCGTCCAATTCATTTGATTTGCATAAAAATCACATGATTTTACTTTTTTTCTGCCTTTTTTTCATGCATCATCATAACAAACTACTAAGGTTTACCAGGCTGTTTTGTATCTGTCAGCATGAACACAGGGCCCGTCTCTCTCCTCTTCGTTTCTCCCTGGTGGAGGTTGGGCATGTGAAAGGTGGCACTTGGGGGGGACCTGTGATCCCAGACAGCCGCTGAAATCCTTAATAAGCAAAGGTGTACAGTTTAACTTCCCAGAAAACAAAGCAGCTGTGCATGCATGCCACGCAGTTGTTGTTAGTTTAAATAGTCGAGACTTCTTTTTATTGATAAGGAAACTCCCCTGGAACAGCCCCCCGGATCCCAGCAGGCTCCCCCTGCCGCAGCCGTCCTCATTACAAAACAAGGCCGCAATTAAAATAAACTCCAAGAGCTAAACAAACTGCTGCCTCTCGCTGGTCATGTGTTAGCTTTAGCCTTTAACGCGGAACAAAATGTTTTCCTGGGTATCAGAATAGGCATGGGCTCCGGCTGGGAGGAGAAGAGGGAGCAGCAGCTGGGTGTATTGGAATGGCAGGGAGTGGGGTGTTGCGGTGTTCATCCGGGCTCCTTTCTCTTGCTTTTCTTTTATTTTTTCTTGTTTTAAATTTGAGTGTTTGTGATCTAACTTGGCCTTTACTACAGGGGAAAGGGCTGGAAGTGGAAAAACTTGAATGTTGTGGTAAAACCAAGCTGTCCCAGCACACCCTGGGCACACCTGACCATAACTCAACCTCGCCCAGCCTGGCTCTCACTGAGCCCACCGGCCACAAGCCCTTGGTCCAATTTTTGTTACTCCCTCGTTACTTACTCGTGCAGAGGCTTTAAGTGGCTGCAGATACCACTTGGCATCTGCCAGCAGCTGGATGGGTGTTGGGAGGGGAAGCGCAGGGTGCCTCGGAGGACAGAACCAGAGGGATGAGGAGCTGGACAGAGGGAGGGACAGCCAGGGGCTGTGGAGGGGTGTGTGGCTGGCCGGCCCGCAGTGCCTCCATGCCACGCCGTGGCTCCCCACGCAGCCTGAGAACTGTTGTCACCCCTGTGCCATGTGCAGATGTCCTGTTTGGGATAATGAATCACACTTGCATGAGTACTCTGCAAGAAGAACTGCTCCGATGATGGAGGGGTGTGCATCCATGCCGTGTGCACGTTAACCCCCAGGATAATAATCCGACGAAATTGCCCAAATAACTGGCAAATCTGCTTGGTGCTTGCTGCCAGGAGACAGCGCAGCCTTGCCTCTCAAAAATTACTTTCTTGCCACATAGGAGCAAGATATCTGCCTGTTTCCTGCCTGATCTCCCAAACACTGGCTGTGTGTAAACAGCAGTTCTCGGAAGGTGGGTAAGGACTGTCCCCATCCCACTGTGCACACACAGCCCCGTATTAGTTCTGCCCCATCTTTGATTTAAAAGGGGGACTTCATCCAGAAGTTTTCAAGCTGCAGATAATTACCTTCCACCCCTCCCTGGACCCAATGGATTTTTAACCAATTATGGACCAAAGCCCATCTGTGCCTCGGTGGGGCTGTGCCAGGCAAGGAGCCTCCTGGCAGGGAACATGGTGGGGAAGCCTTCACCTGATCGGCATCCCCAGCCCAATCCCTTGCTTGCCCCCAAATCTTGTCATCCTGGCACCCACCAAACTGAAGTGTGTGACCTGTCAAAGGATGAAAATCCCTGGCCTGTGGCTGAGCAGCACTACTGACCTCTTTCCTTTTCAGCAGATCTGTCGGCATTCAGATGTTACGATGAGAAAAACCTCACTAACCTGTACGGATATTTCTCTTATTAGGAGTTGTGCTGAGATAGTTCAAACCAAATGTATAAGTTGCTTTGTTGGGGAAAAAATAATAAAAAGAATAAAAGGTAGTGCTTGCTTTGGGTGGTTTATAGTATTATTTATTTCTCCAACGCCTCAGAGAATCTTGTAGATCCCTGATATTAAAAAGCGGCAGAGAGCCTAAGAAGAAGGACAGTGCCTGAAACTTTTACAGGCACAAGCACATTGTAATTAAAATAGGGATTTGCATTGACCCTGATCATTTTGAAACAGGCCTCTAAAGTTCAGGCTAAACTAGCCTGGGCTATTTCTGTTTTTTCTCTAATAACTCCTCGGAGGTCTCAGCCAGTACAGTGCTATGTGAATTTCAATTTCTCTCTTCAAATAAAACATCGACATAATTTTTTACATTCTTTGAAATGATCTGTGCAATTTTGTTCACAGAAACTCTTTGATTTAGACTTAAAGGATTTAGGGACTGGATAGGAGGGTATCTGGAACTAACGGTGAAAATGGTAATTATTTGTTTTACTGCCTTCAGAAATTCTTTTATTTCTCCGTACTATCTCTAAAAGCATGTCTGGCAATAACAAGCTGTCTCTAAAAAGAATTCAATTAAATGTATTGCCAACAGAATATTTTATAATTTTTTATACCAGTAGTTGGAGTGTTAAATAATATATTAGTAGATTTATAGACTACATTTAGGTATGACTATGAATAGCTACAGTAAAAACTCAGAATATTCATGTAAAAAGGGAGAGGAGGAAGTTTGGTTTCTGGGGTTTAAGATTTTTTTTTCTCCTCGTCCTTATTTGAGTTTCAGTTTTAGGACTTAAAAAGAATTAGATTTTCACATCTTTTTTCTGTTATTCTTGAATGACAAGAATAAGTCAGCTATTTTTTGAGACAAAAATTCCCATGAGATTTCTCCTTGTTTTAAATAATTAAATATTAAAGGAGTAAAAAAGAAGCAGGCAGATCCTACGATATGGACATGAATCAAATGGGATATTTATTTGCATAGGTACATTGCAAATAGGAAAAAATCAATTCCAAAGCTGTATGAAATTGCCAGTTACTCCATTACAGTGTTACAAATAGATTATTACCCATAAGAACGTAACTCTTAATGTCCTAAAAATAATTTAATGCTGGGATTATTTTTATTTAATTTGGTAAATGACAAATATATTTTTGATTCCTATAAAGCAGAAATAAACCATCTCCCAGGAACTGGGAGCTAAACCCAACTGCTCCCCCCCACCCCTCTTTTTTTTAATTGGCATTTTTTTCCTTTTTATTTTTTTTTCTTATTTTCTTTTTTCTTTCCAAACTTTCATCGGCTCTTCTGAATTTTGCAGTTCATTTCTCCTCCCTTCTCCCTCAATAAAAACACTTTTCATCAGAAAACGATACTTTTTTCCTTCTGAGCCTCCCTGCGAATTGCCTCTCTCTCTCCAGACAAGTTTCGAGGATCAACAAGTTAACCTTCAGAAAGATTACAAAGGTACAAGTGGGCTGCTTAAGAGGTGAATCATTAAACATAAGGTGAAGTATACGACTGCAGAAGGTTTCAATTAAAGTGACAGTCGAGACAGCCTTTGCCTGCCTGGGAAGGTTTGCTTTTATTGTCAGAGCCGTGCTGGGAGCTGCGTCCATCCCAGGCAGGGAGTTTTGGTTCCCACTGTCCGCATTCCGCCTGCCCCGGTCTGCTGCTGCCACAGTCCTCGCTCCTGCAAACAACTCCACCGGTTTCAGCACGATAAATTCGACTGTGACAGCATTAAAATATGGGAAAGCAGCCAGATCTTTATGTCCCATCCAGGCTGGAATCGAGGTGCCTGCCTCGGAACTGCCTTCACCCAATGCTCCTCGTTACCCCATCCTGAGGAAGAGCAGGATCAGGCCCACAGCCTTCCCCATTGCTTCCCCAGATCCTCCTCGCTCCTACTTATTTTTATGTTTTTAGAGTAGCTTTGTTTAATATCACAGTATATTTAATGAGCAGCCCCAGGGTGGAGGGAGAAATACGAGATCCTTGCCGGGTGGTGGAAATCCTGCCCCGTTACCACCTCATCCCCACTCATTGCCGTGTCTGCTCGGCATGGGGCACTCCTAATCCTCCTGCCAGATGTCTCACGGGTGCCCAGGGACTGTTTGCCCTGACACAGAGCCTGTGTCTATGCAGAGAGGGTAATGTGGACATTATGGACTTTATGGACAACCAGTCCGTGGGCAACTGCCCTGCACAAAGGTCCCGTGTGCTTGGAAGGAGTACGTGCAAGGTTGGGCTTTTTTTTCGTGGAATTTTGGAGTACAGGCAGCACGGTGGCGAGGCAGGAGGTAGAAAGGGGTCAGGCTAGATATTGCCTTGACATGGAGCAGTGCTGTGACATTTTTTGGCACTTCCTTGATTTAAATTTTAAGTATTTCTGAGTTTTACATTTTGCTCTGACATGTTCCCATATGGCAGCCCCAAGTGTGGATGAGATCCTCTCCACAAGGATGCTCCAGCGATTGGGTTAATTCCCTCCTACTAATTCCTTACATAATCATGTGGGCTCAGCTCCTCAAAAGTATTTGCATGCCCGCCTCACTTGGAAAAAAGAGAGTTTAATTGTCTGCTAAAATTATTGTGTTTTGTTTTGAAAGCAGAACAGGAAATAACAAACTTGGATTTTATGAGATTTGTTTGCCTCTCTATGGTCACAGAGCACTTTATTTACCTTTGCAAATAAATTTCCAGTTAAATAACGTAGTGCCCAGATTACAGATGAGTTTTTAGACAGTGACCAAAGGGAACTTGAGTGCCAGCATAGGTTAGGGAAGCTGGGTCTTGGCCTCTTGGTGCTTCTGGTCCCAGTTAGTAAAATGTGTGTAGGACAATGGCACAGCCTGGAAAAGATGCTGGAGGGAAGAATCCATTAAAGCCTGTGAGATGCTGAGATTGGAGGATAATAGAGATCACGTCAGAGAGAGATGCCATCTATTACAGATAACGATTGCACAGCTGACTGCATCTCCCCCTCTGGAAATGGCTCCTTTCTTAGTTTCATTTTTGGTTATACAACCCAAAAGAATTCATCTCACTCCTTGGCATTTGTCCCCTTCAGATATTTCATGCAATACGGAAGAGGGAGGAATCCAAATACCATGACATTGAAGTTTATTGCCGATTCTGCTCACGTCAGTTGAAATCAGTCACTAAAACCTCAGCTTGCAGGACCCCGTGCTCTGTATTTTTCTAGTCTAGGTAATCGCGATGGCAGCAGGGGGAGGTAAATAGAAGGAAAAAAGAACCGATTTCATTAGGTGTTAGAAGAGCTTATTAGAAAACAGGAGGAAAAAAAGCAATAAAATCATGGAGACAGGAATTAAAACAAGTGATGAAATCCAGTCCCTGCTGACTGCAAGGGGACACTTCTCACGCACCCTTTCTTGGTTTGGAAGATGCCCAGGCATTGATAAACATTTTACGAGAATTCAACTCCACAGCAGCAAGCGGCGGCGAATACCAAGACAAAATATTCTCGTGTGCCAGGATCAGCCCAGCAGCTTCAGAGGCAGCGTTTAACCTGCTGCCTCACAGCCTCTGGGCCCTGTTTGGGTTTGTTGTCAGCCAACAATTTGGATCTGCAGTATACCTGGGTTATATTTAGGACAATTAAATTAATTGCTGGAACAGACAACCCTTTTTAGACCCAAGGCACTTTTTTCCCCCCTTCTCGATACCGTAGGGCTGATGTAGTGATTCTGGGGCTTTGGCTTGGCAGTCAGAGCATGTATGTGTTTTACGTAAGAAGCAGCAGTGGGGATGGATGCTGCTAGACAAATATTTGGTTAATTTTTGTAATTATTAGTAATAATAATACTCTGCTCTCTCAAGCACCTTTCATCTCTGGGTGCTTTTGAAACACCGGTAAAGCCAAGTGATGCAGCTCCATTCTAGGGGCTGTAATTAGCTTTAGCTCCACTTAGTAAATGTGGGAAGTGAGGTGGAGAGAGGTGAGAGAATTGGAGGTACAGCAGAGTTGGGGAATGGTGCCCTGAACAGCAGTCAGCAAGAGCTAGCAGAAGTAAAGCTCTGACCTCTGTTAGCCTCAGTTGAGCTGTCCTGCGAGGCAAGCTCATCTCACCATGCCATTTGATATTTGGCTCCTGAGCCAGGAGCCTGAACTTTTCCTCCTAGGATGTTCAAATACACCCTGTCCAGGAGGCTATCCCTTGGCCAGCTGCCCATGTCATCTCCCCTCACTGTCAGAAGTGATGGGGTGAGATGGTTTCATGTGGTTCCCCTCCCCAACCCTCCTTCTGACCGGGCTCCACATGCCTGTGAGATGAGAAGGATCCCTCAGTGACCAAGAACAGGAGGGACCTGCTGGGCTTTGGAGCCTGGTCACCACAGACCTGGGCTGCCACATCCTTTTTGGCCAGGATGGCTTTTTGCCTCTGCCTGTCTGCCACAAGACCTCTTTCCCCACATGGTTAGGGTGTTTCTTCCACTTTCCTCCCAGTATTGGTTCACAGATCATTGGTCCCCCACCATGCTTAGGCCAGCTTTGTGCCAGGTCTGCCCTTTTGCTGTGCTCTGCTCTAGATCTCTTGAACATCTGTGTCCAGGCTGTGCTTGTCTTGTTAACAAGTGGGTAGCAAACTCAAGAGTTTGGTATTATCCCTTAGGAAACGCAGTATCTCATTCCAAAATGAACCCTCTGAGATTTCAGGGCACGGACTGTGATTTGCATGGGCTCTTCCAGTCTGCACCTTCCTTTAGCAGGGTCATGTCATATTAGCCAGGATCTAGGCCTAAAACTAGGATGGGTAAATTCAAAATCTAATCTTGTGTAAAAACACCAAAAAAACCAAACAACAAATAATAAATAATAAATAACCTATCAATTCTATTATATTTTATTATCTTCTGTTCCATTCTGATCCAGCATGAATGTGTCTTCCCAGTAAGTTCCCTGGTTTAGGCCCTCAGTGCCAGCACAGAGATCCTGGCTGTAATGATGAAATTAGTTGAGCCCAGCAGTTCGTCAGAGCTTCAACTCAACACAAGGATTCAATCACCTAAGTATATTTCAGCTCCCAATTGACCTGGTGCTTCTCTCTGTTATTATCCGAGCACAATCTCTCCTACTGTGCCAAGATTCCTGTGTTCTTCATTTCCCTTCCATCTCTGATGCCACAAAGTCAAGTGAGTGTCTTCAAGGAAATCTCAGTAATAAAACCTATTTCCTCTTCCCAGCTGCAAAGAGAAAGCAGAGTAATAGTTTCTTTATCCATCAGGGACCGGTTAATGCCTCACTCCTCATCATCACCAAATGCAACTAATAAAGGAGTAAAGGAGATTTGGCAGTTTAATGCAGCAGCTAATTTTGTGCCTGCTACCCTGCCAGAAAGTATTTTCACTTTTGGGTGATGCCAGAACAGCAGAGCTGATTAATTAGCCTTCTCTTGAGCAGGAAGAACTCAGCTAAGATGCCTGAAGCCCCCAGACATCCCAGGCATTGGCCAACCTTGTTAGTAGCCAGCATGCCCGGTATCTCAAGGGTTCATCGGTCTGTCTGTCTGTCTGGGTAAGGCAGAAAGAGGACAGGGCAGAGCTTTCCCTCGGGAGGGAGCAGGTCTGTTGCACAGATCAGGTCTATCTCTGAGAGTGATAGAGCTGGCTGGAGAACACTCAGACCAGGAAGGTGCTGGCACAGCACCTCTGACGTGGTGGCTCACAGCAGGTCACTGCAGAGCCCAGTGCTGCCTTTGAGGGAGGCTGTGCACAGACTTCCAAGCCCCTCTGCAGATGTGGCTTTGGAGGGGTCAGCACTGCAGCTGTCACACGTAGGCGTGGAGCTCCATGGAAAACAGTGCTCAGGAATAGCAAATATGTTTATGAAATGAGAAGAAATGCAAACCAAGGAAACTCCAGCCTTGATAGGGAGTCTCTCAGCAGAGACATTCCCACTTATTCATTGACTGAGAACAATCAAATACGCAGAAAACACAAGCCACATGTGAGGACAGCCTCCCAGAGCAGCATGTACTCCACAGGATTGCGACAAGCGGAGCTCCTGTGCTGGCTAAGTAGTGCTCTCCGTCGGTCATTAACACCTCCTGAGCTCTCCCTGTTCTGCCTTCATCTTCCACAAGGTGTTTCAGAACAGCTTAAGCCCATGGACAGATTAATTAAACTTGGGGACAGGAATAGGCAGTTTCTTCAGGGCCTGGACGTTTTCCTTTCCATGTAATTTCTCGGAGATTTTATGGTAATGTCTGTAAGAGTTTGCAAGATGAGAAACTCAGTGAGTGTGTTCACAGGCAAAGAAACTCCCTTCAAGCACACATGAGATGTGTAGGATCCAGCAAAACAAGTCCTTTGGTCTTGCTTGGGTCCTCTTTAGATGCTGTGACAGTAATGATAATACTGAGAATTTCAGTCTGGAAACTTGGACAGCTTCTGCTGTCTGAGAGCTGGTGAGGGGATGAGCAGCTGCGAAGAGGGGAGCAGAGGGATGGTGTGGGGTGCTTCTCCTCTGGACCTGACTGGGCTGCAGTGTGAGCCTGGGCAGGTACCCCAGTGAGAGCATCTTCTCAGGGGCTGTATAACTCTGTTGCTTTTGTATTGGATGCAGGAAAACAGATGTTCCAAAGAGGCCCTTCAACTAAAGGAGCAGTCAGTGGCAGGCTGGTTGTGCCCTGCAAGTACCTTTGCAGACCACTCAGATGACTACCTCAGGTGAGACCACCAGCCTTGCAGGTGTTCATACACAATCCCTATTTGGAGTTCTTCTGGCTGTTCCTGCCTCCTTGGGCTTTCTGAGCATTACTTCTGCCAGCCCCATGTGTCAGACTGAATTTTCCCACTTGGGTGCTTATTCAGGAAGGCACAGGCTTGAACTGCTTGAATACGTCCTTAGTAGAAAGCAAGGGCTTATACCCTGCTGGAGGTAGGTGAGGTTTAAGCCAGTCTGTAAAGAAATCCTGTTGGAGGGATGCACGGTGTCTCTCGGACACAGACCCAGAGGAGCTGGTGATAGCTGAAACTTGCCATTTCTACATGCCAGACAGCTAAACTGCAACACACACAGAGGAGACCTTGATCCAGCAAAGGAGATAAGGTGTTTCAACTGGTACAAAGTAGCCTTTACAGAACTAGACTGAAAACACAGAGAAAGTTGGAACTATGGGGTGGTGGTGCAGCCTGGTGATGGGGTGCAGCCTTCAGGCACAGTGTGCTGTGATGTATTATGGAGATAAGGGACAACATTAACACAGCCATAAAATGGAAGGAGTATCAGTTTTGCATTCTTCTGGAGTGAAACACTCTTCTTTGTAAAATGTCTTGTGCTGGTGCTTCTTTCACACTGTAACAAACTTCATGATGAGGGGAAAGAAGTTGCTTTTCTAGTGCAATCCACCTTTGATATGGTTACTCCAGTTGGTATAAGACCCTTGGGGTTGCTTATAGGATGCAATGACGACGCTGTTAGGAAGAGTGGCCTTGGTGCTTCCTGGGCATGGTGTGTGTGCAGGATGAGAGCTTGGTGAGGCTGCAGGCTCCCCCTGACCTCGCAGGGTAGCTCCCTGTGCCCAGGTGGGGCTGCACAGGGCTGGGTGGGCTCGGCACAGATGGATCTGCAGGGGCCGGGCACTGGCTGCGTGCTCTGCAGAGATTGACAAATCAACTCACCTGGATTCATCTTGCTTTCCCAGATGATATCTTAAAATGTCTCAATCCTATTGCTCCAGCCCAGGCTGGCAGATAAGAGGCAGCTTGTGCCTCGCTGGGGCAGGGTTTAGGCAGTGAGTGAGTCCAGCTGGCAGGAAGCGCATCGCCTGACTGCGAGGGGACGGAGCTTTCTGCTGTGGCAGTCACGAGATCAAGAAATGCTTTTTCTTCAGAAGAACTTGTTGATTTTAAAAATAAAGCAGTCGTGGCCTATGCTCCCAGGAATGTCTGGGATCAGGAAAAATGGAAAGACTTTTTTCTGTTCCTAGAGCAATTTGCACTGTAAAACCTAAACAATGTTTGTTCCTCTGGACCTCCCCAGCTCCACACTTCTGTGGCATTTATCAACACAGTGTTTTGGTGAATGACCTTCCTCCAGTTAACTAGCATGACTTAAGTAGCATGGTGATAGTGCCAAATTCCTGATATCTGACAGCTTCCCTCTTCCTGCCCACAGCAGCCAAGTGTATCCAGGGAGTGCTTCATTCATGGAGCTAACAGCCTGACTTGGAAGTGTTTTTGGAGCAAATCAAGGCCCAAATCTGTAAAAACTTATGCACCTGCTCAGATTTTAAAGCTTGAGTAAACTCAGAGACCGAACATATTATTGCTATCATTTATTCATTCATGCTATCTCTATGCCTCTCTCCCCCCATTATCTCAGTGTCTTGTAAACATTAATGAATGATTCTCAGGTCCCAGCACACCCCTTCGTTGTTTGGGTAGCAGTTCGCAGGGAATGATTAAAGTGATGGGAAAAAATGGGAGGTTGGATTTAAAAAATGTCTGGTTTTATTAAAGCTCCTTTGCCTAGCTTATGGAACTTAAGAAATTTAAGGTACTCTAATGTGGTTTTTGAGACATTTCAGAAAACAGGAACCATTTCCCAAGATGCTTTGTTCCATTCCCTTCTAAAACATTCATGAAAGTCATTAGAGGTGTTTCCAAACCTTGCTACCACTAAAGAGTTAATGTACATGGCTACAAACCAGATTTTCAGGTCATTTCAGATGAAAAACCATTTCCTCTTATTTAACTTACCTCTTAAATAAATGTTGCTCCTAACCTTGCCTGCTTTTATTGACCCCTTTCAATAAATACATTGGCCATTTTCACTGGGACCTCAGAAAGAGAGGATTGGCCAAGGTCCAGCCAGGTTGGAATGTGTCACCACCTGCCCTCACCCCCTGGGAGGGTGCTCTTTCCCTCCAGTCCTGGAGGCTGGCGCAGGGAGGTGGCCTCTGTGTCCCCCAGGAGGAGAAGGAATTTCACCAGGGAGCAAAGCCCAAACGGTTGGTTTTCTGCAGCCATGCGTGTGAGATGGGCACCTCCTGTTGAGTGTTTGGGAGTGACATTTTTGTCTCTGGACCCACGAGCTGGTTGCTGTGGGGTTGGAACAGGTAGTCTCAGTGTGGGATCATGACTTGGGGTGAGTTCCCTGACCTTCACTAGAGACTGGCGTTGTGCCTTCTGCCATTGTGGGAAGGGGAGTGACCCACACGAACTCAGCCGAGAGCTGGAGGACCTCCACCTGCCCCTTGAGCTCTCCCTGTGTGTCACCACGCTGTGGGGCAAACCTTGCCAAAATGCTAAAAGGACAGAGCTGCCCAAATACAATACAGAAAGCCTGGTCTGGAGATGTATCCTCATCAGTGAGAGGTTTGGTACGAACGTCCAGTTGAGTTAATTCACACAATGGCAAAGGGCTGGGAGATACCCTCAATTCCCAGGCTCAGAGCTGGGGATGGGTGAAATTATTTCACCTGAAACTTCCCTTGTGTGAAAAATGCAAATTTGGTGACAAATAGTTTTGAACATTAGTGCTGGTTGAACTAAATTGTTTGTCCTGAGAAAAAAATTCCAAGAAAGTACATTTGCAATGTTTATTTCAGTTTGAAATTCCCCTCCATTTTACTTGTAAATAGCTCCAAATCAAAGCACAACATTTTCTCCTCACCTTTCACATTTTCTGTAATTTAAATTAATAGTCCTAGTTGCAATCTGAACTAATTCCCTCCTTCCTGACTTTTCAGAACTGCTCATGAAACAAAACAACTCCAAATTCATTTTTTCAGACATCTCTCCTTAGAATCATTAGACACATTAACATCCACCACATAAATGAAACCACAGGCTATCAATGTTTTGAGACAGCTGTATTTCCCACCAGAAATTTGCATAGCACCTTTGTAGCACTCTGAATTACTCTACCAATTTTTTTTTTGGGAAAAATGCAACTTACTGGTACTGAATCTAGAATTAGGAGACTAAAAGTCCCCAAGCAAAACCCTGGCCATGCTCTTAACCACCAGTCCCAGGTCTCTCTTCCCACCTACGTCTTGCACTGGGCAACCTTCATTCCTTCCCCACTTTTCCTCATTGCGTCTGTCCCTAAAAAAGTGGCATCATCCTGTTTTCCTAACCCATTTCTTGTCTTACAAAGCCATCCTTCTGAAAGATCTGGTGCAAAAACTCTGGTGTTTTAAACTCTTTTTCATCAGCAAAGCATGACCTTTCAGAAGGTTCCAGCTATCTCTGCAAAATTTCCATTTTTGCCACCACTTAAGGTTTTCATCAAATTCCCATCTAACAAAGTGTAGTTCTCAGCAACTGGAAGCAGAAGCAATTCAGCCCTCTGGGAAGTGATATTTGTCTGCATCAAGAAAATTCTCGCGATTAGACAGAAAATGGATATTTCTTTGCCTGTAATATATGCTTTTAGAGAAATCCCCCAGCTCAATTCCCCTCCCCCCTCCCAAAAATAATAAGACCAGAAACAGAAAATAATGAAGAAAAAAAAAAAAAAGCTTTTCCTGCAGAAAGCACCACATCCTGGTGAGCTCTGCCACCAGAGCTCCCACTGTGTCTCTTGGGAGGTACGGGCTGAGAAGGTGCAGGAAGGCAGCAGCTCACCCCGGCAGTGATGTGCCTCCCACACCCCCAGGAAAGTGCAAGGTTTGGTTTCCCACAGTCAGGTGGAGGGCAGTGGTGGGACTGATGCTTTTCTCTGCTCTCTGGTGAGCTGTGCCTTCTCATCAGGGGTGCTGATGGAAATGGCCAAGCTCCCTCTGCCCAACGCCATGCTGGGATGTGCAGTGGGGCCACTGAGGGTGGTGTCCCTGGGTGGAGTGGCTCAGTGTGGACTCCTCAGGCCCCATGCCTCCCACCACAGTCCCCATGCCTCCCACAGGGTGGAGGAGGCTGTCTCTGCATGGCCCTCGGGCTGGCAGTGCTCAGCACAGTGAGCTCACCCCACCGCCTGCACCCAGGTGGAGGTTAGGCAATACTGAAGGAAAAAAACATGGGGGTGGAAAAAAGGGAAATGAGAAAGAAAAAGAAACACGAAGAAGATGATGATGAAATGTTTGCCCTGCCTGGAAAACTGCCCTATCAGGGCAGGGGCGATGTGAGCAGCACTAGCAAAACACGCTCACGCTGCCCCAGAAACAGCCTGTGGAAAGATGTGGGTCAGTTAAGATGGGTGTACTTGGAGGCCCATGCCCAGAAATACCAGATGCAGTGGGAGCCCTGCTGGGCAAGAGCCAGGGCCCTGTTTTTACATGGCCATTGCAGAGATGTGCTGCCAGGGCTGGAGAAGAGGAAGAGAAGAAGAAGGAGGAGGAGGAGAAGGAAGAGAGAAGGAAGTTTTCTCTCATGGCGTTGCCATGTGGAGACTGTCTCAACACCTGTTGCCTTGGGAAGTTTGAGTCTTGTCTTGCCAAGGTTGTGTGGAGCAACTTGACCAAGTGAGGAAGGTCCTGAGCAAGATGATCCAAGATGGGCCCAGGCTCCCTTGCTCCATGCTTTCCTCTTGTCTGTGAGTTTTGGGGCTGGAGCTTCTCAGCAGTCAAACACAGCCCCTGACCTGTCTCCCCAGGGCTCCCTGCAGAGTTCAGGCCTTTTTCAGCCTGTGCACTCTGGGAGAGCTGGGTCCTTGCAGAGCTCATTTACAAACCCTCATGACAGGTTACTGTGCAGAGTAATCCTCTGCAGAGCTCTCTCTTCTGGGAGCAAAACTCCTCTCGAGGACACATCTCCTGGAGCTGGTGCTGGGTTGTCAGGCTCCAGCAGAGACAATATTTTGCACGGTAAACCTTCCTCTAAGAGGACTCAGACTTTCTCTGTGTGCAGCAGCATCTCCCAAAGGTGTTGCAGGCTCTGGTTTACCACATCTGTGTCACGATGCTTCGCAGGTAGGAGCCTACATCCAGTGCCGTGCTGTAGCAAATCCAGCACAAATAGCTAGAGAGGGTATTCGGAAATGTGTGTGTGTCTCCTATAGCCACCGAGCTGGTAGCTGGCAATGGTTTGGCTGGCCCTGCCAGGCACCATTTTCTTCCTCCACAGCTGGCAAATGCTTTGGCACCTGCAGCTGCTCCCTGAGAGACTCCTAGGAATGAAGGAGCTGACGGCTGCTTGCAGAGCCGAGTGTGGCAGATTTGTGGAACAAATCAGGATGAAAGTGTTGCGGGTGAGTTATTGGGTTTGAGAGATGCAGCTAAAGAAACCGTGTACCCACGGCTGGGGACCACCTGTTACTGCTTTCCCCGGGCCATTTGTTTGGACTCCACAGAGATGAGATGCATGCTCAAAAACTCTGAAGTTCTGAAACTTTCTGATCATATCAGGGGAATAATGAAAATCCAACTCTAGTCATCAGGTTCTCAAATTTAATCAGTTTAAAATATGTCAGCGTTAATCCCAGCCCCCATGAATACTTTATGACATCAGCTACGTGTTGACACTTCGAAGTCAGGTATTTTTTTAAAGGATTGTTCAGATCTTTTAGAACTTAAAGGATTAAAAAATATAGGAATGTATTCATTTTTCTTCTAGTGTTTTTCTCCTCCTCTTCTGAACAAGCCAATGAAGTCATAAAAAGCAGGTGTAATGGAAAACAAACACAGAAGTCTCCCTGCTGGGAAATGTTGTCTAGCAATGTTTTTTTTTTATTTTTTTTTTTTATTTCAGCGGGAGGAAATGGTGACATCAAAATGATATTGTAACATAGTTGGCACTAAACAAGAATAAAGTGTTCTAGATGACAGCACATCATCTCACATGCCTTCTATGCTCTAGGTATTGAAAATAAACCACCTGTCACGTAGATCATAAATGTATTTCAGAGACTGAGTGAGATCCAGGAACACCACATATTGCAGCTATCCTCGATGACCGGTTGCACTGAATTTCCCTCTCTCTGTGAGGCATTTCAGAAGCATCCCAGTGGCCCCAGTGGTCAAGAACCACACTGGATGGAGTACTAAACCTGTGTGCAAGATGTTCTTGGCCTTGTGCTGTCGTCTACACCATGGCTTTGCCTTGGCAGTCGCACTACAGCTGGACATCCTCACTAGGAGGCTAAGGATGAGTCTGTGGGCTTGCTGAGCAACTGTCTCACTTGTTTGACACCCAAAGGTGTCCCACCTTATGCTCAGGGCATCTCCACCTGCCTCTCAGCTACAGCTATGTGCCAGGTTCCCACTCCTGAGCTGTATCTTGAGCTCTGTCCCTTGCTTTGCAGAGTGAGACCCTGGGGAGAACTGTTGCTGTCCTCTGCATTCAGGGCCTGTGGCCTTGGAAGAGATTTTGTGAGTCTATATTATCTCCATGGACTACAGGAAACAAGAGGGAAGGGAAGCAATACTTGGACTCTGTCTCTTGGAAAAGATTTGGTCAAATATCTCTGAGCTTCACAGACCCTTCCCATGGTACCAGCAGCCTGGTTCCCAGGACACAGAACAGGTCTCTGACCACCTCCCTGTACCAGCAGCTGACAGTGATCACACCAACATCAACAGCAACAACTTCATCCCAACACTCTGGTGCTGGTTTTTCCTTCCTCGTGTGCATTTTACCCACACACTTTCTGAGTCTTGCTGTATGTATAAACTCTCCCTGCCAGGGAGTTGATGCAGCATGGCTAAGTATTTGTCTGATTCCCACAGGACTTCCAGTGAGACCAGCCAAAGGTGGTCAGGCAATGAAGAGAGGGTCTGACAGCAACACAGGGAGAAGATGCCATAGTGGGGGAGAGCGGATGAGGAATTTGTCTTGCACCATGACTGGAATCAAGGATTTAAATACTCAGGTGGTTTGGTTTGGGGTTAGCTACCTTCATTCCTCTGACCCTGACCCTCACCTCATTCCTTCTTCCCATGTCAGGTCTCACCCACTCTTTGCCAATCTCATGTTAATCTTTTCACCACTGGTGCCCTGCTCCTGCTTGCTGTCTTGCAGGTCTTCCTGGCCTGAATCCTCTGTTTGCACGATGAGGACACAGGTAAAACACACTTTCCTCCTTCCCTTCTGCCCTTAGAGGATTGGAGGGAACCAGCTGAGGAAGACCTGGGAACTCCTTCAGCCTAGCAGAGCCAGCTGACTTACTGCAATGTCCCTCTTGTTGGAAGGGACAGTGAAGTTATTCTTCTTAACTGTTTTGCCAGTTCCTAGGATAATGTACAGCATGATGAACAGAAAAGAAGCCCAACCATTTATTTGTAGACTCCAGGACCTTCATGACTGACTCAATTTGGTCTTCGTGTTCAAGTGGGGAATGATTGAGCAAGAACTTGATTTTATCAGAAGGAGGTTGTCCTTTCTTTATTCCAGCAGGGATTTCTTTGGTTATTATCTATTCATGCATTTAATTTCTTCAGAAACAGCATCTGCCCAAAAGCTCTGGGCAGTCTGCCATTCCTCTGATGTACAAAGTGTACTTGTTATTGAACCTGGGAATGCATTAGCTACTGATCAGGCCTTGGTTTTATAAAGTCTTTTCCATACGCTTAATGCTAAACGTATAGGAGATAGAGGAACAAATTGAAGCTTGCCATTTCTCTTTGTGTTGCTGGAGTTACAGTCACATTCTGACCACTTTTAAATGCTATTTCACTTTTCACTTTGCCTAAAAGACACAAGGTCCTATCCCACATGGACATATGGAATGCAATGATATTTCCTACTTGGGAAACTGTGTCAAATAAGTTTATGTTTTTAACAGGTGTTACTTGCTATTTAATTCTTTAGAAAGATCTCAAGTAAAGAAATTCTTCTTAGTAGCAGTCATATAGTCTTGCTGTCACACTTAGGAGGACTGGATGGGTCCATCACGTGTCCCAGGTTTGCACCTGGGGACTGATTTACAATGGGCACCTGCCTCTGACTGCACTAATGACAGGTCAGTGGAATAACTCAAGCACTTTATGCAGCTTCAGTGAAAGAACATACAACCTCCTCCTATCGTTTCTCGCATGAAAACAAACACCTTTGCACAAGCATTTCTGAGACCAGTTGTTTTCAGAAGAAAGAAGATACTAGAAGAAAGAGGATTTCAGAAGACCCTAAGTCTAGATAAGTTTAAGTTCCTTGTAAAATATGCACAGATGCCTCTGGAGAAATTTCCAGGTGCAGTAATTGCCAATAAAGCCTATTGTACACCTTTGCGACCAACTGAACTTACGCAATCCCTCTGCTCCTTACATAACGCTGGCAAAAAGCCACCCCCTCCCTGTTCTGGAAGAACCAAACTGACGTGTTAAGGGAGCATGATTGGAAAGCCTGGCCTGGGCCATTACTTTGCTGGAGCACTTAAAGGACATGTGGAATATACTTGAGATGCCATGAAATAATAGCCCATGTCAAACTAGTTCTAGGCCTCCTAACGTGCCTTGATCTGGCCGCTGAACACACCTGTTCCCAAACTGGGGTGACACGTCTCTTCTTCTTTGGGAGCGCATGGGTGGACCCAGACGTGTCCTCCTCTGCCCCACCCAGCTCAGGAGGGTGGGTGAATCCAAGAAGGCACCATGGCAGGAATTAACCACATGGGGAAACCCGTGATGTTCCCATCCTCCACCAGTAGCTCGTTTACAACCACTCCCCGATGAGGAGTTGAGCCCACATCAGTTTCCTGGGTAATCCCAGTTTCCCCTCCTAAGTAGAAAGGAGCTCCCCACTCCTGGGTTATGATGGGTCAGATGTGGGCTCTTCATTCCACTGCTGCAAGGAGCCTGCTCCAAGTCACTGCTGCTGAGAATGTTCTCCCTCAGCTCGTGTGGTTGAGTGAAATTTTGTGGGAAGGGATAGCAGAGCTGCTGGTCATGCTTGGGTTTGATGGATGGGGACAATTGCATTCCTGTGAGCAATGTTCCTTCTAGCCCTACTGTGGAAGCATAAAGGAATTTCGGAGGTGGAAAAGTAAAAGAGAAAGTGCAAAAGCTGCTAAGAACCTTCAATGAATTTTGTGGACATTAAAAATACCCTAACCCTAAACCAGCTTATGTGACTCCAGAAGCAAAGAGGAGCATGAGCGTGTGCATCTGGGGACCTCCATTCTTCCATCTGCAACACAGCTCCTTGCCTTGAGACCACTTGAGCCCAATGCTGGCGCCGGCAGGACCGTGCAAGGTCCATGGAGGGGTGGGCAGCACCAAAGGGGTCCAGACTCTGTCACTGCCCATGGGGAGCAGAGTGTGTCGGGGCCCCGCTGGGTGCAGGAGCCAGGGCTCGGCCTCAGCCTGTGCCGGAGCGAGCACCTCGGTGTAAACAGCAGGGTGGGGAAGGCGTCTGGGCCGGGGCAGGCTCAGACCTGTGCGGCACTGCCAGCCCAGCTCCCTCCGTGGGGCTGCTGATTTCAGGAGCAAAGATGTTCAGAGAAAGCGCCCGCACTGGGCACAGCGGGCCAGCACCACACGCTGCTGGACTGTGGTCCTCTTCAGACCCTTTCTTTGCCTCTCTGCAGCAGCTCTTCTGTCATACAGATGGAGTCATGGGCACAGGCTTTTAATAGAATAAATAGTTGGTGTGGAAAAAAAAATTAAATTATTGTGTGGTTATTGCTCCCTTAAATTTGCTCATAGAGGGCTACAACAGGCGAGGAAGGAAATAACTACTGACCTGCAGCTGGGCAGCTTCTGGGAAGGCCCCATCCAAGCCTGGCATTTCACACATAGCTTTTCAAGGTGTCATCTCATGTAATTTTACAAGCTCAGTGTGAGAGGAGTGAGGTGATGTCAGGAGAGGGCTCACTGGTTTGGCAGGCAGTGCTCATGCCCATGCCCATTGTGCCATGCCGTGCCATGCCATGCTATGCTGGGTGATCCACACTCTGGATTGGGGCTGTGATTGTTTCAGTAGCTGCAGGTCTCGTGGCGTTGGTTTTCAGCAGCATTCAGGTGGCAGCCACAGCGGCCAGGCTGGGCTGCCAGTGGCTTGGAGACAGAAGGCCACCAAACAGGTTTGAAGGGATGAGGAAACATTTAGGTCATTTTTATCCAGAGCTCATCTGCTATCTCTAAATCTTGCCAAGTGGGCAGGACACCAGGAACAGGAGGTGAAGAGCAAGAAAAAAACAATGCCAGGCTTTTTTTCTTTCTTCTTTTTTTCCCCACCTCCTTTTCCTCTCCCATCAGTTTCAGTGAGATTACACCAAACGCAACACATCTCAAAGCACGCGACACGATGGAGATGCAGGTGGTTTTAGGGGGAGGGAGCTGAACTGGCAACCCAACTAGACTGGTGGAAATTAAACTCCATTCTTTAGAGATCAGCTTGTCTGCATGAAATGAACAGTTCATCCCCATCAGCTCTCTGCACCAGGTCTGCCCAGCTGCACTAATGGGGAAGAGCACAGAGATGCAAGAAAGGTCTGGCCTAGTCTTCACAGGGCAGAGAAAAGGCTGCACATAGGGTCTGAAGGCAAAGAAATCCAATCAAACTCCTAGATTCTCCAGAACACACTGTTTTTTGAGGACAGAGTGGGGCTATTTATTTTTACCCCTTGTCTTCTTCTGGCTCTGGAGCAATGTGGGCTGTACACACAGTGTAGGATGTGAGCACATACTGTACATCTGAGGTGAGATGAAACACAAATATGCCTTTTCATAATAGCATTTACACCTGGAAGAGAAGACCGGTTTATTACCTTGGTAAACAAAAGTTAGAATTCAAGCAAAGTACAAACTTTGCCCCGGGCTATTCTGACAGCGCACCTTGTGTTTGTGAAGTGAGCTCGGTTGCTAATGCACAGCGTGAAGCAACGGGGCCGTTTCCAACCCTCCCCCACCCCCTCATCTAGGGCCCACAGTTTAAAAGTTCATTATATTTGGGGGGAGAGGGTACCTTTAGGTGCTGAGATGCACCCTGGCCACTCCGGCCCAGGTGGGCACTGCTGGTGGGGAGGGCTGTGCGCGGCCTATCTCTGCTGTGCATCGGGTTTTCTCTTTCCGGAGAGGGCGAGGATTACAAGGTGTGTAGATTTAGCAATACGTGTTGTGCCGAAATGAGACTTGTGCTGCAGGGACATGCTAATTGGGGAGAAATACCTAGAGTGCTTCTCTGCACATGGCAGCAATGCCAAGTCCCAGCCTGAGAGGACCTGAGGTCCATGAACCTGGCTATACCTGGCAGTGTGGGTCTCAGACCTCCAACACTCCAATGTTACAAGACCTGGAGAAGGCTCTGGGCCACTTGGAAACAACCTTTTGTTTGGGACACATGGGTCTCAGCTCAAAAGCCTTCATGGAACCAAATTTCACTCTGCAGAAATGAGATTAGCTTCTGTATTGCACAAAAGAGCAAGCTCTGCCCTGTGCCCCAGTTTGCTCTGTTGCAGTCCACACAATCTGCCAGCTGGGCAGGGAGGAAGGGTATCCATATAGATCCAAGATGAGCTAGAGCAGCAGGATGTGTCTGGCACCATGCTCCCAACCCATCAATCCTCAGCCATTTTTCTCCATGCCAGAAGATGGTGACTGAGCCAGGCATCAGGCTGGCTCTGGGCTGCCCTGTTCTGTATCCTCATTAGGCAGAGCCATGTGCTAAGGGCAGAAAAATGCCAGCTCTGCCTGAAAAATATAGGATGAGCTTGCTGGGGTAAAATTTACAATTACCTCAAAATTTCTAGCTCAAGTATTTGACTAAGCAAAATCCCAAATTTTTTTTGCAAGTTTGTCATTCTGTTTTCATTGGTGCTTTTATGTAGTTCTGGTAAGAAAGGGTAAGTGACTGCAGACAAACAGTTTCAGAGAGGTTGTTGGTTTCAGGATGTGTGGTTCATAGGAAAGACTGGATTTCTGGTGAGACCGTTCTCTTGAAAAGCTTGTGAAGAATCCCCACGGCTGGGTGTCATTTCCAAAAATTTGAATTGCCCTCACTGGGCCTCTGTGGAGCTGGTGTGCCCAGGGCTGCAGTGAGGATGGAGGCATGCCAAGACAGCAGAGCTGTGTCTGCTGCCTTGCAGATGATGGTGTCCCCCACAGTGGCATCTGCTGACCCAGCTCTGGAGGTCATTAGCAAGATGAGACATATCTCACCAGGCCATGTATTTTACTGCAGGTCACTGCCTGCTCTTTCTGATTACTTAAACACTTTCATCCCTCCATACAGGAGCTGTACTACTAAGGGGAGCTGAGCTTTGAAAAAAAATCTTGCCGTCTCCTAGACCACAGTGTTTTTGCTGGTTGTTTTGTTTAACTCTGTTGACCCCATAAACCTCTTGGGTTACTTTAACAATAAAACCCCATGTCTGTTGACTAGCTGTAACTGAGCTAGGAAATACACTGGGTATTTATTCTCAGAGACCCATATCTCTGGCTGTAAGAACTGATTCCTTATACCTTGTGTGAGCCCAGCTACAAGAGCATGGCATGCACATTGCAACTTGCCTCTGCTGCAACTTCTTCGGGCTGCTGGGAGGGGACCTTCCTCTTTCATGCTTTCAAGGGAAGAAAACTAGGACCCTGGATGGTAAAAAATTACTTCTACAATCACTTTTTTTTCTGAGTCATTTGTTTCTCTTTGTTTCCGTGAGGTGGAACATCACCGTTCTCAAAGCAGTCTCTGCCACAAAAGGGCAGACCTGTAAGAAGACCTTAGAAAAAAACCACTGAATTCACTGAATATATGAAAGAGATTCTCAGTGGAGACCAGGAGGGATATGTTAGGAATTGTGCTCTGCCTAAGTGAGGGATCTCTGGATGAAGTGCTTTAAGTGAGGGAAGTGGTGAAGGAGATGACGGAAAATAAACGCTCACTCAGCTCCCTGATAACAACTTCTGTTGACCTGCACAGTTTACTGGATTACAAGATCAAGTCATGAGGGTTAAATTGAATTTGAATATAGTAACCACATTAATACAAGTGTGATTTCAATTTGTTGAATTACGGCCTTGGCTATGTTTATTGCAAGGCCTTAAAAATTCTTGAAAGATGTATACTTACAGAAATTAAATGCATTTCTGCATAGGATTTTTTTAACCACATCAAAATGCTTGATAAGTATACATTGTACAACTGTGGGACCCAGTTCTGATCAGAGATACAAGATTCCCCAGTGCCGCTGCTGCAGAGATATGACATAACTTTGCCTGGCTGTTCTAGTCTCCTTGCTTGAGTGATTAAAAACAAGACTAGGCAAAGCAATGAATATAGCCCAGGGAAAAATTCTGCCTGGCTCATGAGAGATTGCAAATGGATCTGATAGATCACTTCCATCTCTGACTCCTTTAGATTCTGTCATGGTTCTCCCAGGCATTTTGCAAAATACGTGTGACTGTACACATCGATTTGCAACGGGTCCAGAGATAAATAGAGCTGTATGTAAACCTGTTTGAGAACAGCTCTCTGAACTGTGGGTTCTGGTCAGTGTTATATGCAGAGGCCTTGCCACATCTCCAATTTTCAAGTTTTGAAGCTAGACCAGAACAAGTCTTATCAGTTATGAACATCTGTTCAACCTCTTTGCAGGTGACACCTACCATGGCCATGGGATTTACAGCTGTCTCCCAGGGGTCTCAGGGCTTCTATTTGACCTAAAGTTTGTTTCTACGGTATCCCTGCAGAAAATCTCCAACGTGAGACAACACAGTGACTGGAAGACAATCTTATCTTTGTTCCCTGTGAGACACCACTGGAGGGGCACAGCTACACCTGTGCTCCAGGCAAGATGGGCCACATAGGACTGGTTGTATTGGCATTTACAGCACTCTCACCAGCACTTCACTGCAGCTCCAGCCATCTGCATGTGGCAATGAGACCAGCTCCATTCACTTGTATAAACACTCCACATCTGTGCAACACTGCTGAACAGTTGCCTTGTGCATGGAGCATGCATGTCCTGGATTGTGTGCAAAGCAGCTTTGTCCAACGTTCCCTAAGATGAATGACCCCGACACTGGTCAATAAAGAAAAGCCATCCAGGAAGCTCAGAGATGGAATAGTGAGCTCCCTTGTTGTGAGCAAAGATATGCCCAGGAACAGATGTCTGTGCACCAGGCTTCCTCTGCAGGAGGCTGGCATGAGCTTAGCTGCAGCCCAAAATTGCAGCTGAGCCACGTGAGAGGCATCTTCAGCTTACAAAGGGCTGGTTCTGCGTTGTCTACCTGCAGACAGAGCCATAACATTCTCCAATATGTCTGTCTCTCCAGGAGCAAGAGCTTGGCTAACATTATAGCCCAAAAAAGGCTGAAGCTCTGAAAGAGCTGCAGAGATCTTCCACACCTGAGCGGAGCTTGGGCGTGAGGATTTACGACACACAGTCCAGAGAGCAGAGCATGAGATTGCTCAGTGGTCAAGGCATGCACATCTCATGAGTCTTTTGGGAACAGTGCTCAGTGAGGGACAGGAATCTGGGTTTTGCCCCTGCAAACCCTGCAGCACAGAGGTGTGAGTTTGCAGAGCTGGACTATGGACGAGAACTGAACTGGGGTTTATTTCCCTGTATGCAGGTGCCAATTTCAGGTGTGTCTGCTGTGCTGTGTTGTGCCCCTGTAAGTGACTGAGACTCCCTGGGCAACCTGACATGCATCAGGGAAGAACAGGGCAGCTTGTGGCACTGAGGGGTGGGAGGAAAAGAGCTCAGTTCAAAGGCTTGAAATGCTCAGTTCAGAGACCTTTTAACACTTCATAGCTACTTCCTCCTTGCTGTACTGTCTGCCCCTTAACTTTTTACAATAGCCACATTATATCTGTGGTAAACTTATTGTACAGAATGGAACCTTCTATTTGTTACTTACTAAATCAACAACCAGCTTTATCCTAAAGCATACGACATTCTCAGCAAATGCTTGCTTCCCTAAGATAATGTAAAATGTTGAATAGCTATTCAGTTTGCAATTCACAGAGTATTTCTTAAATACTGATAGAACAATAACAATAAACAGTGGGCTTTAATTTCTTCTCTTATTGAAGATTCTACAGTGTGTACTAACAGAAGGTAATTGTTAAGGTTTCACAACAAGATGAAGTTGGGCATTGCTTTGATAAAAACATTTGTTTGAAAAACACTGAAAAGTGTCAGATTTTTGAAAAAGTTTGAAAAATTCTCCAGGCTTCTTTGATGGATTTGCTTCCTTACCAAGGCTGTTTCTACCCACTGTACTACTGTCCCCTTCCCAAAGAAGCCCATCAGAATTTTGAGGGAGGTCCAAGGGCCTGGCTGGCACAGTGCCAATAGAGCAGGCCCGACTGTGACTGTTCCTGTGGGACACATGGCAGCTGTGTCCCACTCCACACTGGTGTTTGGTCAGGCTCATCAGCCCCACAGAATGCTCCCCTTCACTTGTGGATCCGTACCAGGTGTAAGATCAGATGATCTTCAGACAGACCAAAAGGTACTGCAAAGAGAAGTAAGAGAGACATGTTCTCCCTGTTTGCTAAGGCTCAGCTGCAGCTCTGGGCCGATCCAGTGAGGGGAGGTTAATTCAGAGAGGAGGGAGCAGCTGGCTGAGTGGTGCCCTGCCAGTGACTGCTTGGAAACAAACAGGAAACAAACCCGTATCTGGAGATATCTAAGGAGAAGTCAGTCAGTGCCTTTTCCAAAGAGCTCAGGTACGGTCCCACCAAGCCAGCTATGGGATGCTCTGATCTGGCGACCTGGGCCTCTAGTGTGTCAGCTTTGCATGCAGGAGCACTGCTCATCCAGCGTTATTTATGGTGAGCGGCTGAGCGCCCAACCATCTGGAGCCCAGCCCCACTAATCATGTCCTCTGCCAAAACAAATTGAACCTAATTGGTTGGAAAAGAAGGAGGGGGAGAAGCAATAACAACAAAAATCAACAACACCAACAACAAATACCCCAACTCACCCCAACTCGATGCTAAAAACAAATCATTAAGTATTATCTGAAGTCAAATTGCACCAACTGTCTGACTGAGGCTGGTCCAAGTCTGGCCTTATCAGCATTCAGCACCACTGCCCAAGGATGGACGAGGAAACACAGAACACCACTAAAGGGTAAGCCAGGGACAGAGGGCCTATGTTCCTGTTTCTTCTCCAAGGCCCTTTATGCTCTTTTGGAAAATAGAAATAGATATATCTAACCGAGAAACAGATCTCTTAATTATCTTTGATTAATCTGGCTGGAATATGTCTCTCTCTCATTTCTGCTCTTTGCAGGCAGTGCAGGAGCTCACACTTCCTGGCATTGGGATTGGCACAAAGCTCAAGGCTGCAGGTCAGCTCTGGGCTTTCTGCAGCTCTCTGTGAAAAAGCCACTCTGCAGCCCTCCTTCTGTCTCATCCCTTCTTCTGCAGAGGGGCTCAGGACCATCCCTTAGAGTCCACCTTGGCACCAGGCACTTCTTCACCTTGGGGTGATGCCAAGGCAGGAGAGAGGCCTGTGTGCCTGCACCTCCAGGACCTCTCTGCCTTGTGGTTTTCTCCTGCCTCAGGGGTCTCCTGCTGCTTCCTGCTCTGGTGGCTTGTCACCCACCTTGTCACCCCAGGACCTGATCTTCCTGCGGCGCTAGGCGCGGTGACAAGGTTCACATCTGCCGCTTGTTTGCTCTCTCGCTCTCTCCCCGGGGGAGGACTGTGTGCAATGGACTGTTCTGTTTTGTTTTGTTTTCCCTGTGTGTGTATACATATTTTTATATATGCATATGTAGAAACATGGATACAGACACGGGCCTGGGTTTCCCAGCTTTCGCCTTCCCTCCCACTCACAGACTAATACCTCTAGGCACACTGCTCTCTCCTCAGAAATAAGTGAGGCTGTTTGGCTGCACGGTCTCCCACCCTCAGTGTATCCTGGCCCCGGATCTGTGTTTTAAAGAATGCAGACCTGGAAAAACACATCAATTTGTCTTACACCTACCAGCTGGGGGACTTGTTCTGGGGTGGCACATTGGAACCCTTCTCCTTCCTTGGCAGGTTCTGCTTTCTAAAATGTTGTGGTTTTTCTTCAAAAATCTTTCCACCACAGGACTTTGCCATAAAGGAGATGGTTCCATTGAGACATAGAAGAGGCATCACCATCTGGGACCCTTCTCCTGGACATACTGTGTTTCCTGGAGCAGAGCTTTTTATTCCTTTTCCAAGGCCATGGCTCAGATGTGGTAAGGTTGGGTATGGAGGGATGCATATCACCCACTGGAAAAGCTCCCTGCTCCTACATTCATGGAGCTTTCCATGACCCATGGTTTTCTTCTCAGCAGAGGATTTTATGCTTGGAACTAGATGGGTACAGAGAGGCAAGTCCCAGCTGAAAGCCATCAGATATTCTTTTGCTGACTGATTTTCCTTAATCTTTCTTCTGTGTTTCAGAGTTGATGGAAATCTTTTGGATTCACCTGGGAAGAACATCTCTGATGTTTCAAACAGCAGTAATTGGAAGGCAGAAATTCCTTGGATGCTGTGATTTTTATTTTATCTGCTTACAAGCCAGCACTGCCTTCCAGGCAGGTGGTGCATGGATAAATACAGACCACTTCACCAGAGAGACAATTCCCCAGACATTGTTGACAAGGAGAGATGTTTCACCTATACTTCCAAAAGCTCTTGGCCTCTTTTGTCCTTTTCAGAGAGGCTTATCCCTTGCCCATTTGGAAATGCTTCTCTGTTCTCTGTGAGCATCCTCCACAGAGCTCAGTTCCAGTTCTTGCTTTTCTATTTCTCGTGCCATTTTCTTTGCCCCTGTTCCAGCTATAAAGGACTTCCCAGTACCCTGCTCATCCAATATTTTATTATCTCCTCCAAAAATTACTCAAGCTTCACCCTCAAAATAGTGCCATTCCCTAGAGGCCCCTCTCCTTGCAGGCAGCTGTTGTCAAACTGCTTGCCAGCTAGAAACCTCCTAATTTTTATCCCAAATATTCTCATACAACTGCAACTGATCCCTCATTTGTTTTCGTGCCAACAGGATCTTTTAGCTTGAATAGGTCTTCTCCCACCCCAGCCTCTGGTGTATTTACACACAACAAAGCTATGCCCTCTCCTCCTTAGTTTTGCTAGACTAAACAAGCCAAACTCTCTTGAACGTGGGTGAGAAATGCATTCCAGAGACCTGCCGAACCTGGGACACCTACAGAAGCATCTGCTGGGAGGCCCCTTGGAGCCCTGAAATGCTTTTACCATAAGTTGCTGGAAGCAGGATGCTTATCTGACTCCCAGAAGAGTTTATCTTCCTCCATTCCCATCCTTGGACAATTCCTCTGTTGTGTCCTGCTGGACAGTTCCCTCACTCGCAATGTGCTTGTCTTACTCCAGCCTTGGGCTCGGTCTTGGACCCACTGGGAAGTTCTGCATCTGCCTGCCTGCCTAATTTCCTGCACTGGATTTTTGGATGGCAAAGCTGTTCCTGTGTGTAAAAGCATATTTGCTGTCTGGTACAGTATCATGTGGGCAGGGAGGCTGCAGAGCCAGCTCTCCTTCCTTCCTTCCTTCCTTCCTTCCTTCCTTCCTTCCTTCCTTCCTTCCTTCCCACAGCAAAGCCTTGCACAGCCCCTGTGTTTCATCCTTGTCACTCTCCGAAGGAGAGCTTCGTATCCAGTGGGGTTGATCATTCCCTCGCACCCATGGGTTTATCCAACCAGCCTTCAGAAAACACCTGTTGTCTGGGGGATGTTTATGCTGCTTTCAGTGCATTGGTTTTTTTAACCAGTGAAAGGATTGCCATCACGTTTTGAGTTGACGTGCACCTTACCTGGGGGACCACTGGCCTCCCTGTGAAGAGGAGGTTTCAGGCAGCTGCAGGGCTGGGACAGAGCCTGCCCAGATGATGGCTGTCAGCAGCACAGAGGAGCAGCTGTGGTCAGCTTTCTCTTTTTGTGATTTCACCTATCTCGGTATGACTTTTGGCCAGACTGCATCCCAGACCTGCAGGGCTCCTGCCGCAGCCTGCGGGCAGCACACACAGAGCAGCACATTCATATCATGAAACCATACCAAGAGCTGCAGTAGAACAGCCTTCCTGAGGGCTCTGCCTCTGTGTTTGTGTGTCTGTGCACACACATAGGCTGGTGTTTCAAAATGTGGTTTAAGAGCAGAACAAGCGAGGAGAGTTCAGTGGGGAGTAAGGAATGGGAAGGTAAGATATAAATATAATGTGTTTCAAGTCTAGGACCATCTTGCTTCATTTTAAGAAAGCCTTGGGAACAGTGTATTTCATCTGAAGCTTAATTTATATTTGCCAAAGAGTTGTACTTAATTTCACGCGCTGCATTGTTCCTGCAGAGCACCAAAAGCACTTTACAGAAAGACAGCAAGCTATTGAATCAGGTTTGAAGCCTGCAGCTCTATCCTTGAGACACTTTATTTTGAGACAACCTTGGCCTAGACTATTTTAAAGCAGCATAAAACTCAGATTGGTAATTTCTTTTCCCTAGCACAAAAGATCTCTCTACAACAAAAGTTTGAGATGTACTCAAGAGAGACAGAGCTCTACCAGGCAGCCAATCCACGGCAGCAGAATCCTTCAGCCCATGATCCCCACCCTGAAATCAAGAACTGGGCACTGAGCCGAAGTCTGTCCCAAGAAAATCCCTGTTGTCTCTCGCCCACTGCCCAGGAATAACAAAAACAAAGCCATACATGGCAGATTTTTTGTTGCCCAATTGAAAAACACTGCAATAACATGAAGAGCAGGCTGCTGGGAGAGCACAGGAGAGAATTAACCACCCCTCACCATTGCACATAGAGGGCACTGACATCCCTGCTGGTCATCCAGCAGCCAGGATCAGTTTCCCTGACCATCGCCTGTGGTGCTCGGGCAGCTTTCACCAGTTTATGGAGAAGGCTGTTCTGCTCATGAGAACTTCATAGCTGGAAGCCAGAGTCCTTTGCTGCTCCAGGATGCTGCAATGTAAGCTCAATGTGTTTCTGACACCTGCACTGTGCATAACATGGCAGTTTCAGTTCACAGTGGCTTGGGCAATCACTTTCCATTGCCTTACCTTTATGCCTGCTTGAGTTTTGCTTTTGGTTTAGGGCTCAGACTCACCCAAAACTTTGAGGTGAAATGAGCTTAATAGAAAGTATCATAAAAGAAGACACTACCCGCATTTCCTCCAGCCTTGGCCTGTGAGAAATGTGCATGAAACTTTGAAATTGGAGGCTGTTTCATGTTTTAAATAATATTGTAAACAAAAAATATTAATCAAAACCTTTTCTATTTTCCAGCCCATGATGTGGAAACTGTTTTGAATGCATCCCTGCAATTCTTTAAAGTGTTCTTGTCTCCTTACTCGAAAGGTCCCACTGGATCCTCTGCATGAGTAGTATGATTGCTGTGACTTTTTATCCCAAGTTGGAGTTGTTTCCAACTTCTTTCTGCTATACCAGCAAATCATCTCTTCTTGTTAGAACCAGATACCACCCTAACAGCCTGAGGGATGAAATTTGAATTGAACTCATAATTTACTTGCTGTGTAATTTCCATTTCTTCAGTATTTGTCTTGAGTCGTCCGGCAAACCTTAGATTTTTGCAGGCTTCCTACCTCTGATCTACTTAGTGCAGAAAATTCTGGAATTTTAGCTTTATAACTTTGTATCCTTGTCCTTCACATTTTCTCCCCATCCTCCCAGCTGCTCTTGGACAAGTCTTCATGGGGTCCAGCTGCACTTCTAGGCAGGAACTTGTGCGATCCAAAAATGTCATGGCCCTTAACAACACTGCTTTTCAGCACATTCTGTTTTCTAGAAGCAGGTTCATGCCCTGTGATTTTTGGATATATCACAGCAATGGGCCCACAGAGTGATACAGTGGATGGGAGGCCTGCTGTGATGACTCTACACTTTTAATTGGACTTCAGTAACTTTGAAGATAATTAAAAGCCCTTCTGTTCAACCTTTCCATGTTCTGGGTCAGAGAGATTAAAACACAAGCCCACACACACCAGAGGCAGACTTCTTGTTCTAATATGTTCTGAGCACAGTGAGACAGTTGTTCTGTACTGACTCAGAAGGAAAAGCACACTCTATTGAATCAGCAGCACCACTTCCTTCCTCTGCAGTTGTACCATTCACACACTCACTCTGCTCTCCGTGAGAGGACCAGCAAGAGCAATCCTGAGGAGGAAAGGCTGAGGATGCAGGGAAAATGTAGCAAAAGAGATGTAGGTAAAATACACTGGAGGGGGAAAGCAACCTTAATCCTGTGCAGCTGCTGTCTGTGATTATGTGCTCTTTATTAGACAGTGTAGCTTGGATGGAATGGGTGTCACTGAGCTTAACATCCTCCCAATACCTGATGAAATGTGTCATGTCACACTGCCAGGGCACGAATGGTCACTGAGGGGGCTGCTGTGGAGAAGGGTCTCTGACCCTAAAAAAGGGAGCAGCTGCTCTTCCTAGGCAATGCCATCTGATGACTCTGTGACCAGACACAGCTGCCTCAGGATGTTTGTCATAGCCCGTCACAACAGCACTGTGGTGAATGACTGATTTCTCTTCCCTGCTGCAAAACCCCTGGGCAGCAATACCCGTTTACCAGCTCACCTTTTCTAGCAGGATAATTAAAAGGTTTCCCTCTTTCCAAGACCCATCATATTGTCACGTTTGGCTCTGCTGGCTGAGCAATAACAACGCCACGTGCCAAGGCAGAGAGGAGGGCTGGCAGCAGAGCTGAACTCCCCACCACAGGATGCTGATGTTGACTGTTGTGCTTTGGTGGCCAATGGCCCAACTCTGTTGCCTTCCACTGCCTGTGAGTGGGAAGAGCACATGGCCTCAGCTGTGATGGGGATCTGTAGCTTCAGATGTGCTTGGCCATGGCCGGCACAGGGAACTGAAAAGGTATTTAAAAGGTGTGTAGTTTTGGCACTTAGGAGCGTGGTTTAGCAGTGGGCTTGGCAGTGCTGGGTTTACGGTTGTGTTTGATGATCTTAGATGCGGGCCTTTGCCGCCCTAAACGGTTCTGTGATTCTAGGCCTCCATGTTCTTGGTGCAGTCATTCAACACTGAATTCCATGCAACCTGGTGGAAAATGGGACAAGGAAACACCAGACACAGCTACAAAGCTTCCCAAGCCCTCAATGGGACGTTGCACCTTTCCAGAGACCTTTATGGAAGAGTTTAAAGCTGAATTCAGGAATGATCTGGGCAAATGTCACCTGATTGTCTTCACTCAGCCTCAAACTGTGGCTCAGGCAGGTCTGTAGTGTCCATTGTTAGCATCAGTGGCCAGGAACCACGTCAAAGAAGCTGTTTACAAAGACAGGGAATGAAACTGTCTATCCAGTTCCCAGGGAAATAGCAGTGATTGGGATTTGTGTGGCACAGTTGGATTTGAAGCAGAGCAAGCCAGCCCACCACTCACTAAACAGTCATGCCAGTTTGAGACCATGGGGGAAGAAATGCATGCACAGACACTGGGAGGAAGGCCTTCCTTCAAGCTAGAGACATGATAACAGGATTTGATTTTTAATTTTCCTAATTCTTTACTATGTTGGCACTCTTCTGGTGTTTTTTTTTACTGTTTGGTTGTTTTTTTTTTTACTGTTTGGTTGGTTTTTTCTTACTAAGCCTCACAGAACCATGTGAACCAAGGAGCTCAAAAGCTGGGTGAAATTTTTGCCCCAGGCTCTCAACATATAAGATATGTCCGTGTGTGTGCATATACATGTCTTCATATGCACAGATGAGTCATTCTCACTCTTGCTCGTGTTATTTCCGGGAGGGGGAAGTGGGGTGGTTCAATCCAAGGTAGGGGAATGCAGCACACAGACCTCCTGACACGGGGGATGGCATGCACAGAGGGTTTTGTGGCCCAGCAGAGGTGGCTGGAAGGGGAACCTGCTGCCCCTGTCCCATTGGAAGGTGGGCAAAGCAGCCCTGTGCCCCCAGTGCCTCGGCTGGTCAGAAAGTGCCAGGCATGTCTCATCTGCATTCCCTCAGTTTCTGTATGTCACTGTGGGCAGAGGCAAGACTCAGAGAGGAAACCACAAATGGTCCGGGCTGCCGAGTCTCAGCAAACAGCAGAATGGGCTCCAGGTGCAGCCTGTTTGCTTTTCAAAGAAGCCAGGGCATTGCTGTCTGTCCCTCTCCTGGGGAAACATCACCTCCTGCATGTTTGCCAGGACACGCCACCTTCCCCTGCCCTGTCTACCCTGCTCCTTCCACCTCCTTCTCGAATAGAGATTGACCTTTTTTGCCTCTTTGTTGTCCCTTCTTATTAAACCTAAGTGATGGCTGGCAGATTTAGGGCTGGCAAAAAGGTGCAGGTCCAATAAAAACTGACCCAGATTGTCACCCGTGATTTGTACCAAACTCAAATGGGACTGTTCCTGAGGCTCTCAGTTGTTTAATTCAGTGTAAGATGAATTATTTTTAATCATCTCACTCCTTCTGGATCCTGGCTGGGGACAGTACCGTCTATATTATCATATATTAAAATGGAACTGAGGTTGAAAATACACAGGAACGGCAAAGCAAGCTGTTCCCAGGCTAATTTACGGTTCATCCCATAGCAGAGACCAGCAAAAATCCTCCAAGAAGGTGTATTCTGCAGAGATGATGAGCCTGAGTCAGGAGGACCAGCATGCAAACAGGGTTTGGATAAAGTTTTTAGGACAAGATCTATTGGTGCAAGCACTGTGGGAATCAGAGGAGGGAAATCAGGCCAGGGTCTGGCCCAGACTGTTGGTTGTCACCCACATCCCACGTCTGTTAGCAGGGAGTGGTGCTGCTGGCACAGCTGGGGGTGCTTTGCCCCACTGCCCAGCACCCAGGCTGCACCTCTGGCTTTGCCCCACGGCCTCTTCACGTGCCGTGGGTGCCCCTGAGCTCTCTGCCTGAGCACACATTTGGTGTCCCCATGTAGCATGTCACCAGTGGAGGCTGCCCTGGGTCCCTGGCTGTGCTCCTCTTGCCCTGGAGCATCACCATGGTTACAACACAAATCGCGCTCAGAAGTGTTCCCTCAGCACGCAGAGCAGGCATGTAACCTCTGCACTGCAGTTTGGGGCTTCTGTCACACCTTCTGCGAGAAGGTGACACACAGATCCTCTTGTCCCCTCACGCCATGCTCGTGGTTCCGGCGGCTCAGAGCTTTGCAAAAACCATTCACAGCTTTGTTTTCCTGGGCGTTGCTGAATGTATTCAGGAGTATCACAAGCACAGACATTTCCAACCAGCTCTAAGGCATCAGGAAGAAAATAAAGTGAGTAAACAGCTCCACTGGACTCCAAATTATATTAAATGCAACCCTCCCTCCTCCCTCTCCAGGAAGGTGAGATTTTCTTTGGTGGAAGGCAGTTGTCATTTCTGCCTGAAGGGAAGAGGGAGCAGAATGAAGCTTCCTCTGGGCAGCAGAATACAAACCGCCAGTAAGAATGAATAGCACAAAAGTATTTTTTTGGGGTTGCATCAGGCACCTCAGCCAGAGGACAACCCCCCCTCAGCTGCATCCCTTGCCTCAGTACTGGGAAGCACTGGTACCCTCACAGCGACAGCTGGGATAGCCCAGGGCTGCCCCAGGATCAGGCAAGGACTCTGCAGGTGCAAAATCTACAGTGGTGTGACCAAGAGACTAAAGTCAGTCAGGGACATCCCTCCTGCCTCCTTTCCTAGAGCAGGTCTGTGTCTGGATCACATCCTGGATGCACTGGGAGCTGCAGCCTTGGGTAACCGGCACTCGTGGAGAGGTACCCAAAATGTAGGAAAGCCACTTTGGTGTCAGCTTTGCTGCTAGCTCTAGGGGCTGGCTGCAGAAGGTGATGCTTCACCTGAGTTGTAAAGCTTGGCAGATCATAGTGGGAGGTGCAGGAGCATTGGCACAGGGTGACCTAGGAAAGCACATAAGGCCAGGGCTTTCAGTCCTGGATTTTTTTTTTCCAGTGACATACAGAAGATTTTCATCAGTGTGAATATGGACATTATTGGCTTCGCAGTTTTTTGTGCCATTCTGGAAAGTCCAGTTGACTTTCCCTTGACTAGCTTTCCCTTTTCCAGGCACACAGACAGGATAGTTGAACTATTTTCGGTGAGTTATTTCCAAACAGCATCAGAATGTGTCTTCAAAAGATTCATAGAGAAGATGGAGGACCTTGACATGGTGGCTTTATGGAGATCAGAAATGTCCAACTAATGTGGTAAACTTTGGCTGTGTTTTTTGCAGCCTTTGTGAGTGTTAAGGGGAGGTCACAGGGATGTGACAAGGACACTTGAGGTAGATGTTCTGAACAGAGAGCTTGAGCTGATGCAACTGCAGAATAGCAGGTAGTTGTGGATGTAGTGCTCCTTCTCCAAGCCCAGGGCCATGGTTAGAAATTCAGATGTCTGTGCATAAGGCGTTTATTAAAATGACCTCACCCATATGTATATACTTTAATCAAGTAAGTGAATGCCTGTTGTGTTTATTTTTAATACAGCACTTGTTTTGATGTTACAATTGTGATGATGTGGATCTAATGGCAGTGACTCTTCATCTTAGGCCTCAAATCCAGAGCTGAAAGTGAAAAGACACTTTGCATTACTTTAAAATACAAAAGGGAATGTCCCTGGGCAAATTAGTCCTTCATTTCCATTCTAGACTGTAGTCAGCCGTCTGCTGCCTGGAGTCCACAGCGCACAAGCTGCTCTGGAGGTCACCTGAGGTGCCTCCTCCAGCCATTGACCGACAGGTGACAGAAAGGCAAACAGACCTTTGGAGAAAGGTTCACACATACCCTGAACTTCAATATCACCTCCAAGGCAAAACACAGCTTTGCCAGCCTTGGATTTTGTTTGAGGTGCTATTAACTTCCCCTTTCTCACCTTGAATATCTCCCCAAAACTCCCCAAGAGCAAGTTATATGCCCTAAACTCAAGTCTAGTAGGGCTTTCCATCAGACAACATGGTGCTGGTGTTATCTCTTGCAGTAGCTGTTCCCACCAGCTTTTCATAGAGGAGAGGTGTAAAGAAAAATGTGTAAACTGAAAAAAGATCAGCAGAGATGCTGTCAGCCAGACCCTGTGATGGAGCCTCAGGAAGACCAGGGATTTCTGGCTTCAGCTCTCTCCCTGAACTGCATTACTGTCTTTGGGTCTGCAGAGATCTCTCACTTTTGTAATGCATGATGTGTGCCTGTGATAGACAGGCAAGCCAGCGAGCTGAGGGCAAGCTGCCAGCCTTCCCTTCACGTTGAACGCCCTTGGCCGTCCCGAGGCTCATTCCAAAACATTTGAATTGCTTAAGTGTGCAGAGATATGTTTTAATTAATGCAGAAGAAGGGGACAATAAAACACAGGTCCCTTCAGTACTAATTTGGCTTTGTGGTTGAGGCACAGGTGCTAGAAATCCAGGAGTGCCTGGATGTACCTCTGCCTCCTTACAGCACCAGCAGTGCCGCAGCTTCCCCAGCCTCAGAGGGGCTGATGGTGCTGGGCTGCCTTTGCCAGGTGCCTGGGACACAGGGTACCACGGGAAGGGTGAGTGCAGCACACAGGTATTCGTGGCATCTTCTTGCTACTCTGTCTAGGAAACGAGCGCCACAAAATAAACAGCAGGTTTATTATTAAACAGCAGGACCTGCAGACTGAAGCCTTCCCGTGACACACTTTGTGAAAAGTTTCAGGAAGTGGCAGAGTTTCCTCAAAGTCCTGTCTCCAACACGGGGCAAGCAATAGCACTGCACGAAGAGATTACTGCTCCCGTTGCACAGGCAGGGAATGCAATTGCCACCCAGCTGCCACAGGAAATGTGGCATCAAACGAGGGCTTCACGTAAACTGTCTCTGGAGGCTGTGATTTACCACAAGACCACCTTTTGTCAACCCCCCCCCCCCCCCCCCCAACCAATGTAGTGTAGTCCTGGAGAAGGGATATATGTGAGTCCATTATTTTCCCTATGAGCACAACGGGGAAAAGGAAAGTGGACCCATTTCTGGGTCATGATTAATGCCACAGGGATCAGATGATATTTGAGTTTTCAATGGCACCTGGATTATTAGGGATTACATGTTGTCTGATTGAAGTGCCCCAACTCCAGCATCTACATCCTAACCGTGGTTCTTTAATAGAGGACACAGATCTTGATCTGACCATGTGAATGAATTGTTCATTGCAATGCCAGCAACGCTTCCTTCTAGGAGACACAGATATTGTAAACCATGGCCCCGCCTGTGAACTGGTCAGAAGATCTGGCATTGATCTGGCCAGCCGATGACCCTGCTGAATTTGGAAATAAAAGGTCAAATTCTCAGACAGGCTGCAATGGATTAGGACATTTTTATGAGAGATTTCCCTTTAGAAAATCACCCTAACTGGATCTTCTAAACTCCTCAGATATCCAGAATTTGAGTGGCAGCTAGGAATGCCTTGATTTTGTAGAAGTTTTATTGGGGAAATTTAACCAACACCTGCAATTAGTCAGCATGAGTCTTACCAGAATGGTCAGTTCCTTAATTTAATGAGCATTAGAACAGTGATTCATTTCAAAGTGGAACTTGGTTATATTGCTGCAGAAAGAAGAAATGACAGAGAGGAACAAAGAGAATGAGGAAACAGTTGTTTTGGGCTGAAAACAGACCAATACGTTCCTGGAAGTACACTTTCAGTCCCTATGCAGGCCTGGCTCAAACTGAGGGAGAAATCCCTGTATACAGTTGGCTCAACTTCTCTTAACAAGGCTGGCCTGACCTTATTTCTTTAGGCCAAAGCTCTGCAAGGCTGCAGGTAATTCCTAACAACCCATGCCAGGCTAATCTGCACTGTAGAGCCATGCAAGGAGTATTTTCCATGCATTTCCTTGTTCCGTGACAGCAGCTCTAACAGGTTAAATACTTGCATAGAAATGTAATAATAATACTTAATGCATTCCTGCCCAGGTTCTGGCTTTTCTTCTGGCATAATTTATCCTTTTTCAAGACTACAGATCCTTTGCTCATGCTGGCCTTCAGTCTAACTGAAGTCAGCAGGAGACGAAAGAGTTGCACGTCTCGCAAGATGAAATCCATTCTTGACCAAGTAAACACCTTCCAGAGTAACAAAAGCAATGGAGCAACTAAGCCTGTAAATAGGAGATCAAGCAGAGAAACGAGAAAACATTCATTTGCCTGGGAAAAAGTCCTGGCAAAGCTCACAGTGGTGAAACCAAATGGAAATGTTGCAAACTTTCACCTAGAATAAACAATCCGAATCAGCTGGAAGCGCTTTCCATCGCACTGGTTCCCAGGAATGGGGTTACCTCATTTTCTTGACACAAGGCTGCCAAAATCTGTAGTGACAGACTAGAATCTGGCTGATTATCCAAGTTCTTGGCACATTTGTATGGCCAGAGATTTTTATTTATTATTTTTCTGGTACGAATTGCTAGTAGATTAAAAATGGGAGGCAGGCAACACAAATACATATTTATTTGGGCGGAGGAGACTTTGGCTTTAGGGTAGAATAAAGCGTGGTGTTACGTGGCAGCTTTTTGTCACAAGGCTTCAGACATGAAATGCCATTATTAACCTCCCAGCACCGTCTGTGGCAGGTGAGACATGCTCCATTTCTCAGATGGTCAGAAGCTGGCCAGAGATATGAGGCACTGAATGCTCTTAGATCCCCTTGAGTCAAGCCTGACTTGCTTATTCCTGGTTCTGAGGACCCCACTCCATGTTTTTACATTCGCTGTTGAAAGCTGCCTGCAGCACCTGCAATTAGTAGGTGTTCTGGTGGAGAAGTTGGTGCCACACTAAAAACCAGACTCAGGAACTCTGGATTTCTTCCGTTGCTATTTGTCAGGTCATGTTTGGAAGCAGGGACACTGTCCCTTGGCATTTGCACTTCAGAAGTATCCTACCGTGAAAAAAACCCCTGTTTTTTCTTTTCTTCACAAAGGTCTTTTATTCTGTGTCTGTTCTTCAAGCACTGCCTAGCCTGTCTGTTTCAATGGCAGTCCAGTCCCCACTGCTCACAGACCAGGTGCTAAGGCACCTCTTTCACTCACCTCATCTTTGCCAGTTCTCTCACCATGTCTACTTCTTCTTTTCACTCTCCACTGCCTCAGCCAGCATCCCCCTGTTGCTCAAGGCAGCCTTTGTACACACTTCCTTTTTCTCTGAAGCTCTAGCAACACAAGAAATATGGGCTCAGAAAAAATTAAATAGCAATGGCGAGGTTTCCCTTTTTTTCAGCTCTTTCTTCAGTGTGGCTTCCTTTGGGAATTCTGTTCAGAATTTCTTGCCATTTGCAACAGCATCCAGGGAACCAAGCTGCAGCATAATACATCTGGGGCTAAGTTTGAAAGGGAGGCCAGATGCAGACAGGTACTCTGGAGAGGAGGGGAAGGAAACAGGGAAAGTTCAGACATATGTGGACATCCAGCAGAGCCTTGCGAAGCCAACTGGCAGCCCTGTCTTCCAAAAGGCTGTCTGAAAGCAGAGATTTGTCTGTACCAGAACCCTCCATCCAAACAGACGTGAACTTTGAGAGGGGTCAGGTCCAGATTGTCTCCAGCTGGGCTCCAAGCCCTGATAAGAGAGTTCCTCCCTGGGGCTTGAGAGCAGCTGAGTCCTCAGGCAGCCCTTGGACTGACCTCTCCTTTCTTGGGTCTCCAGGATTTTTTACCCAGTTACTAGGTCATGATCAACCCTCTTTGGGATTGTTTGTTTCACAGTATAGGGACATTTTTCTTTCTTCAGGGAGCTCTGCAAAGCAGTTTTTCGGGAGGGGAGGAGATTCAGCGTGACTCAATGGTGTTTGAAAAACAGGGGAGACAAATGAGGAGATCCTAGAGGTACTTCCTTTCTAAGTAGCTCAGAGATTAGTAACGCTTTGCCATACCTGTAAATAGTTCACTCACAGGCATGAATGCCAAGGAGTGCTCGGAAAGCTGCATCTCACTGCCCTTCATTTTCAAAGCAAAGTTATGATTTTTGAGCAACCACCTACTAAGCTGAGAGAAAATAGAAAGATCCCTGACCTTTTACTGCTCTGATTTCCTAATAATTTGGACACCTTTAATCCTTGCCTCAGTCTGAAGGGCACAGTTGTGTAACACAGGCACAGTTCAGGAAGAGCCTGGCACAAGAGAAATGTTGGACCTCGGTGGGCAGAAAAAAAAAGCAGGAGGTGTGCAAAAGGAAGGCATTTCAGGGGGATCACAACAGCATTAGCCGTATTTCTGTGGTGTTTGGAGAATCAGTCAGTGAGTGGAGGGCTTTTACTTGTCACCAAAATGTCTGTGCAGAGTGGTCAGACAAGTTGGGCAGTGAACACATGTACATTAATATTTGCTGTCACTGAGGTTGCAAAATAGAACAGACAGATCATTTCGGGACTTGGCCTCCTTATCTCCACCTACCACAGCCTATAAAGTTGCATAAGAAAAGAGGACTGAATAAGAAGAATTTTGAGATGGAAAGCTGAAGAGGAATGAAGCAGATACAGCAACACCAAATGGCAAAGCTGCCCCAGAATGGGATTTTATGGTAACAACAAAGTAATTCTGAGCTTGTCTCAAGTCCCGACTTCAGGTCCTACCCATCTTAGGCCAAAATAAGTTAAAATTAAGAAGGCTTCTTTTGTGGTTTGTCAGATACTCTGTGATTATGGACTCTCAAATTGCTTTCTACTGAAAGACTCGAGGATGTGCACCTACTGGAAAACTTCCTTGTTTAATGCATATAATTCCAGTATGCAAAAAACTTTATGATGGAGAAAAAGAGGAAGATGTTCCCATTGTGGTTTAGTGGTGACAAAAGGGTTAATCATCTCCCAACACTCCCGACAGGACACACTAAATACCGTTGAGTCCTAGCTTTCCCTTAGGCTCTGAGAGCAGCACCGAGGGGACAGCCCCATGCAGAAACAGGGTCCCCACAAACGCCCAGCATGCAGCAGAAGAGACAAAGTGGCTCCAAAGTGCTTTTGTTCTGTTGTAAACCCTGACTTTGTTTAAGAAGAGTGAAGACTTTTTTGTTTGGGAGCCATGAGCATCTGTTTAGTGACTTCTCGGGGCATGGGAGAAGCAGCTCACTGGTGTCTTGCCAGGTAAGCAGCAAACAACATTAGGTCATTGCAAACAGTTCTCCTTGGGCTCCATCTGTCAGATAAGGACTGTGTCACTGGCAGGATGTTTGTGCTGATGAACTCTCCTTCAGCTAAGAAAAGCCAAATGTGAAGCTCGTTAAGGAGAGAACCTGAGATGCCCTCCCTAGACCAGCAGCAGCTGATTTGCTGCGATGGGTTAGTTAATCTCTCATTAGCTCAGGACAAAATGAGCTGTGTGAAGAAGAAATGTCTCTGTCATGACATGTCAAACCTGTGGAGCCAACTGAATCCCAAGTGCAGAAGTTGTTAGGGGCCACGGGGGTGGTTCTGGCTCTGGATTAGCCACAGCTGATTATGTGTGAGTGACTCGTGCAGTTGGGGTGTGACCAGCAGCCTTCTTGGGGCTCAGCCTGCAGGAGACAAGGTTATGTTCCAGCCTCACCTTCCCTGGCTTTGGTTAGTGGCCATTCAAATACAGTGCTGTGAAGGAAGAAGCACAACACCTAATAGTGGTGTAGATTGAGATGAGATTAAAAGAAAACCTGTGGTTCAGAGGAATGACGCCATGGAAAACATCAAGGAAAATGAGATGGAATGTGCAGTCATTAGCAAATTGCTTTATTTATGGTTATTGGATGCTGCTGTTGTGCCAAATCTTGAATTTATTTGGTGCCGTGGATTTCTTAATTAAAATCATATTATTGAATTGTTATTTGGTGCAGTTTGCAACGATCATCCCCTTAGCTAGTTTTACTTTTGCTCTGTGGATGTGTGATATGATCCTGTAAAAACAGGCCAGTCTGAGGGGAGAGAGCACGTTTCCAGTCATGCTTTTTAAAAGGCATGGTTGATTTTCTCTGAGTTGACTCACTTCTCTCCTCCATTTTGCTTTTCTGCTTTACCTTGCAGGCTGCACTGCAGTGGCTCCAAACACTTTCCCTCCCAGTTATTAATGTTAAGCTGACAAGCTTTAAGTAAGGATTTTCAGGTGTCTTTACAAAGCTTGTGTTGGCTGCTAGGTGTTCCCAGGAGGCTGCAGATCCTGGAATCTTCCACCCTGGCAAAGTGCCCAGCCCATCACAACTGTGACCTTACTGAGATCTCAGTACTGGGATTTTGCAGCTGTTTAGAGGTCTCCAGACACCACAGCAAATGATTTCTGCTCTCTGAATCAGCCAGTTCCTGCTTTAGATGACACAGATCCCAAGCCTTTCAGGTTTTCCCACTGTTCCTTAGGAGAACCACCTTCAGAGCTGGTCTCCCAGAGATGGAGATGGAGCAACAAGTGGAGGTTGGTGACTGTGCCATTTGCCTTTAGTTTGCTATATGCCAAGGCAGATGGTCTTCAAGGAAGACATATGGAGATGGCAGGATGGGGGAGAGCTGAGATCTCCAGAGCTGATGATTGGATCAACAACCATTTCTGCACAAGGGCTGTACTATAGAGAAATCACATCAGCTCTCTTCCCTCATGGTAATTAAATCCATTATGTGATGCTATGCGAATCCAAACCCTATTCAAGTAGTTTTGTGCTTTACAGGCAGCTGGATCACAGTGATAGCTGTGCAAAGCTGACAGCAAGCTGAAGAAGGACAGAAGCAGCTCACCCCTGAGCCCTTCTCCTTAAACACTGCCCTTGTCGGATGCACACTTGTGTGCTGGAGCCCCCCACAGCAACCCTAGAGCTCAGACTCTGGCTTGTCCCATCATGTCAAGTCATCAAGATTAAAAGCTTTTCTGTTTCTTCTGACCAGACACAGTCATGGTAAGAACATGGGTCCTGTGCAAAGCAAGGTAAACATGACTTTTCAGTGACATGCCCATCATCAGTCCCTACAGGAAGATTTTTCAGTTTAGAAGCTCACGAGTACATCGTGTACCCTACATTCTGTGCTGCTGTTTTGCATAATGCTTCCCAGCCTGTTTGAACCTAGCTCTGGGCTCTCTCGGGTCTCTTTCAGGTCTCTTTTGTCCCAGGGACAAATCTCTTCTGAGAACTGCAGTATCAGCCCCATGTGTTGCTCAGTTTTAGGCAAACAACCGGAGGCTGGTTACACTCAGGTTCATTAGTAGGTTTCACATTTTGCATGAAGCAAGATCAAAAAAGATTTTTTTTCTTTTTTTTCTTTTTTTTTCAGTGATTTGGAGCACTTGGGCTGTAACCTGGCTGCCAAAGCAAGCTGAAACAGGCAACACCTGGGACATTAAGGGCAGGGGGAGTGCCACTAAACAATCTCAGCAGGTGCGATACTGTCCTGCCACCTGACATCCTGCATCCATTAGTTTTTAGCCCTGTCTTTTTCTCCAGGACCTCATGAGATGAGAAGCTCCGTTGTGATGACCTCTCCTGCATGGACTCATGACCCCAAGGGAGCAGCAGCCTGTGCAGAGGCACTGGGTGTGCACTCGCCTGCCTTCACGTGTGACGTGTCACAGCCCCTGATGTCCAAGGTGAAGGAAGCTGAAAGGCCTGTCCTTATTTTGGGTCTTCCATTTGTCTTTCTCCAAGCAAAGGACGTGTGCCAGGAGCTGCTCCCCGTGGTAGTGGAATCTAAATAACCTCTCTAACCAGAATCCTGGCTCCCCTCCCAGCACACACACACCTGGAGGGTTGGGTGCAGAGGTTTCGGGGCAAGATAAGATGCTCCTCTGTCAATCAGAAACACTGTGAACAGCGTTCACGCTGCTTTTGTGGGGCTGTTGTGTATTCCACGTCCCTTCCCGTGGTTCTTCCCGGGCTCTTTTTGCAGAGGGAAGGCACCTGGCAGTGGCTCTCGAGGCTGCCATCCACAGACCAGCCCGAGCACATGCACACACCTGCCTCCAGCCAGACCAACGCCAGACAAGTCGTCTATTGCCAAAGAAGGTTTCTTCAGGATCAGAGTAACTAAAGCTTCCTTAAGATATGCAGGAGTCCTTCCAGATTGCAAAATGAAAATCACTGCCCGGAATCACTGCATTCAAAGTAGGGAAATATCCCTTTAAAGGAACCCATTGGCAATATAACTAAAGGCCCTTAGGCCAAGCTGATATTCAACATAACTCCACCAAGTCAAGAGAAATACACCAGGGATTGTGTTTGGCCTGATAGCAAAAACCACAGGCAAGTGAGACTGATTCCCAGAATCAAGTTGACCTGAAAAATGTAGTTAGGTTTTGCCCTTAAAGGAATAATTTTCTTAATAATAACTGATAAAATGAAATGCATGTCAAAATTATTACAAGCATATGGAGATGAGATGATCAACATTGCATGAATTATTTCCTTCAGCAGCTGTGTTCTGGTTCATTCTTTCACTGCTCTTTAATTCCTGAGCTTTTGACCTTCGCACTGCACTTCTAGATTTACTACCTGCCCTATTCATTCTTGGCTTGTTAGCCCCACAGACTGTGTGGTTTTGATGTTAATCCTGGGTTTGCCACTGACGTTCTGTGGGAATTTCATGACTTGACTTTTCTTTTCCTCAGTATCCTCCAACTCCATCTCTAAGGGTACATCAATACATGAACTAACTGCCAGGCAATGTTAAGGGTAAAATTCCTTGTTTTATCTTTCTGGATTGGGCCCTTGGTCTTCAGCTTAATGCCTTGAAAGCATTACCAAGCAAGGATGGTGGTTAGCACAAGAAAAAACTTTCTCAGAAGCAGTGCCTGCATATGGCACTTGCTCTCTCAGAGAGGAGAATGAATGACCACAGAATAAATCTCTTTCAAAATTCTGTCCAGAGCTCATTTGTTGTGTTTAACTTGTTCTCAGCAAGTCCTAAACAAACACTTGCAAACAAAGAGTGGAAAACTCAACTTTAGTTGTTCAAAAAAACCAAAAACCAAAACAGGAGCTATTTGCCAGTGTGATAAAAAGATCACTACCAACAAACATCTATAAGATAATAAGTTTATTCCACTTACAGCATTGAAAAGCCAATAAAAGAGAAAGGATTGAGAGGTTTGGGGGATGTTTATCAGTTTGGAAGAAGTTACCAAGGACTCCCAGGCTTTTTCACTTGCTTTCTCACACTTTCATACCTTCCAAGAGGCAATAGGCCTTTTAAATAATATTTTTCTTCCTCACCTTTGTAGTTCTGAGTCCCAAAATTCATGGCTGCAAGGGAGGGCTGGAGACTCCCTCCTGAGCTCCAGCAATTCAGGATCCCTGACTATCACTCCCTCACCTCTGCGTTTAACTCATGTTTGGCAAGGCACAACTTGATCTCAATCAGACCTCCTAGGAGGGCAGACAGGTTGGATTTGATGGCATCAAGAAACGTGGACCCAACCCTGCCCCTGGAGTTCATCCCAAAGTGTAAGTTCACTGATACAATGCATGCTACTTTCTTATTTGAACTTTCTTTCCTGGAGTGTTCTTGTTGGGGGGCTTACCTGCAGTTCAAGACTCTTCCCACCATCATTTTGTCCTGAAGGTGCTTACACAGTACAAAGACATCACCTCTCATTTTCTGGATGAATTTAGCACATTAAATTCTTCAAGTCTCTTAGCTTTTCTTCTTAAAATGCAGAGATTGGCAAAGAGCATATTATTTTTCCATTCAAGACCCTCTGTGGAACAAGAACTGGTCCATACTTCAGTCTGCATCTCCTGTCTTCACCCGCATCACTCTGCAGTGTCACATGCAGGTTGGGCTGCACATCCATTTTGCTCCCAGCATCCTTTCCTGACTTTCCTCTGCTTTCCAAGAGAGGTGTTCTCCCTCCATACAGGCAACTGCATCCCTTTCTCCTTGGCACAGGGCTCTGGCTGCCTGAGCACATGTGCTTTGCTTGCCAGTGACCCACATCTCTCCACATCAGCTTCCTCCCCACCTGCCTGGCATCATCTGCAGGACAGCAGTCATTGTTCATCACCTTTCCTGCCCTGGGTACAAGCATTGAAAATTATTGGATGTCCTGTCACTCCCTGAGGGTCTTCTCTGCTAATGTGACTTCTCAGGGACTGCCTGTTTGGAAGAACTTTGATCTCACTGCCCTCTAAGCTGTGTAGAGCTTGTGTTATTCATATCATGCTATTAATATTTGTAAGAGAATCTGCTAAGTCAACCACCTCGCCAAGAATCTACCCCATCCAAAGTCACTTTTCCCAACAAAAGTTTTAACCTCTCCAAAGAACATAATAGGATTTGTCTGAAAGGCCTGGTTTTCATTTAAAAAAGGCTGAATAACAGTTGCAGTTTTTAACTCCACTCGGTTCAGCTCCCCAACAGCTTTTCCATCATGTTGTCCACAGCTGGTTTCATCCTATTGTGTGCTGCAGTTTTGCTTTAAACCTTTTCATGCCCTTGTGATTTTGAAGATGCTGTGCCACGCTGGGAGATGTACAGGATGGGGTGCCTAGTGCCTTTAGCACATAGGACTCTTAGCAGAGTCTCTCCTCTCCAGTCATCTGCCCTAAGTGGGCCAGGTACTGGTCTGAAACTGTGGAAATGTTGTAGTGTGATGCAGCTACAGTTTACATTCTGAAGTGGGGGAGTCAGTGCTAGGAATAGCATGGGAATTTTTCTTTTTCCTTTTTTTCAACCACTTTTACCCCTCATTAAGTGCTTTCAGACCCAGCCTCAGGCTTCATTTATTTTTGAAAGAACATTTTTAGCCACAGTGTCTTAAAGAAAGAAAAAAAAGAAAGTCTTCAGAGATTATTTTTAAAGAAGAAACCACTCACATGCACACTCTGTTACAGTTTCTTTGCTTCTCGATATCCCACAAGGTCCTCCCCACCGTGATACAGGGATATTGCTCCACTCCTCTCACCTGCAGCTCTGTAACAACATCGAGGTGGCAGCTCTTCTGCTTTCTAGGCTGGAAGGATTATTGGTCTATTACAAAGAACAATAATCTCACAAAATTACCAAAGTCAGGAGCAGCTCACTCCAGAGTAACCCACCTGAACCTCCAAGCTGTTGCACAGTTTGGTAAAGCAACCTTTTGTGCTCAGCAGTGGGTGTAACAGAGGCTGGAGAAATATGTCTTAAGCAGGTATCTCTCACTGTTCCAAGCCAGGCTTTTTTCCTGGCTGTAATTTGGTTTTTGCTGCTCTTAATTTTCCTTTCCAGCTGTCCAGATAATGCAAGACTTTGAACTAGCAGCCTCTCCTCTTGAATCTGTAAGCATTTACTGAGCAGTGTTTAGTTAAAGGACCAGACAGAGATGGAGACCAAAGAGGGTGGGATACAGAGGGTTTGTGGTTACAGCACAAGGCTCTGAATCAGGAAATTGTCAGAATCAACTTCAAGAGATGGGTCCAAGCCACAAAGCTCAGTACTGCATCTGCTCCTGTACCAAGCTCCAACTGCCCAGGAGTTTAGTCTATTTTGGTCTGGGCCTGTCATGTGGAGATCACCTCTGTTTTTCTTGGATTTACAAAAAGCAAATTATTGTTAAAGGCATTCCTGAGTGTGCCAGATTGAGAAGAGGGTCCAGTGCAGAATTAATTCACCAAATAGCTTCCCAACATTGAAGGAGCTTGGACTCCATGGACATCACCTGGTTTGCACGTGTTGTGAGAACTCTCTCAGCTCATCCCAAGCTGTGCTGTGCACACTTAGCCACAGCTTTTCCCCGAGCTGAAAGGCAGTGGCCACAAAGCCCATGGCATCCCTCTTCCCTGAGCCATCCGCCTGCATTGAGCCAGAACTGTCTGTGAGAAGCAATAACAAATTCCCTCCCTGCTGAACAGCACCACAAAAGATGTGCAGTATCTGATTCCCAGATGGCAATGTTAAAAACAGAAGGCAACATGTCTGGGAAAGTACCCGAGGCATACCTGAACAATAGAAATAATAGAGATGTAAGAAGAAGATAGGTCCTTTCTTTTTTTCTGATATATGCATGCCTATGATCACTTAAAATACCAAACAAACACCTTTTTTTTTTTTTTTTCCAACAGGAAACAGTCTGCCCGAATAGAAACACAGAGGTCTAGAGTGAAGTAGCTGAAATAGGTGAATGGTTGGTAGCACAGTGTGCCAGGCTTGCTCTTGGTGTCTGTGCTGGGTGTCATGTAGGCACATAAATCCTTGGAATCCCTTAAGGTTTATTTGGTACCAGCAAACTGAGTGCATATCTACCTTTCCAGCACAGTGGAGGAATATTCATGCTTAAGGACCAGGATCCCCTATAGTTCGCTCAGGAACATGAGGCTTGGCATAGGTTTCTGTGCATAGTTTTTATTTTAGGCCCTCCTAGGACAAGTCCTAAAAGATTAATGTGAGGAAGTTGTGACTGCCTTGTCTCACGCATTCCAGGAGCTAAACGCCCTGAAGAAACCCAAGGCAGTGAATGTTTTGTGAGACACTCACCAGCCATCAGTGAGATGGAGATACCACCCCACAAGCAGCAGGCAGCTTCATGCAGACACACCACTTCTGTCTCCCTGCTCCCGCCCCGCCTGCATTTGTTCCTCCTTTGCCTGATGGCACATCTCCCCCACACAATGGCATGTACAATCTAATCTCTACTGAAAGCTCTGCAGGGCAGGAACTCACACATTCACATCCAAATAGGCTCCTCATGCCTTTTTAATTTCACTGGATCAGAATAACAACGGCAAGGAAATAAAGTTAACAGCCAAAGAATCAAATCAGTACACTGAAATAGGTCCCTTCCCTGTTTTACAAGTTTCATCCACACCACCCCAACGGTAGCAGGAAATCTAACTACAGTTAGCAAATTGTCTTCAATTAAACAGCCCAAAAGTCTCTTGGCCACCATAATGGACATCACCTGGTGATGTCCACTATTCCTCAAGCCATGTGAACTAGACAATCCATGTGAAGCATCCTGGGGCTCAGAGGTGGCTGGAGAGCCCCTCTGCACCAGCTGAGGGTCTGGGAAGAGCAAGCCTGGTTATGGTGCACTCCCACGCACATCTGCACCCCCGGTCTGGCACCCTGCTGATCTCCACAGCCATCAATCCTGCTGCCATCTGTATGACAGCTCTTGCACAAGCCCAGTGCCATTACTTAAGGCTGTGGCTGTTTACAACTTCCCGCCCAGCGCACACCCGCCGTGTGTTAATCAGGATGGTTCATAGTCGGTCCTGGAGTAAACAAATGCAACTTCACCAGAAAACACGGGAGCCACACCTCTTTACTCCAGGTGTGCATTTTGGCCCACTATCTGTTTCTCCATAGTGATTAGTGACTGGTATTTAAGACAATTTCTTAACAGGAGTTGGGATCGGTGGTTTATCTCCTCATTAAGTTGGTAATATCATTAATTAAGGCTATGTCAACGGACACGATGCCACAGCAGATGGGTGTTATCAGTGGCAACAGCCTTCCAGGGTTTGTGCTTTCAGCGTGCCTACCGCGATGCAGCATTAGCATCCTGCCCAAGGTGGGGACCTGCCCTTTCCCCACACTGCCTTTGAGAGCCCGCCCCACAACAAACGCATCTTGAGGCAGGCTCCAGAAATCCCCTCAAAAGTCCCCACTCTCTCACCAATCCCTCTTCCCCAGCTGACAAACTGAGAGCAGGGAGCGAGCAGTAAACACAGAGTTCTGGCAAGACAAGGCAGGGGCACAGGGGCAGTACCCACGGCCCTGCTCACCACGATGTGTTTGTTCCTACCCAATGCAGCTGCTCACTCAGCTGGCTGCATCTTTAACTGAGAAAATGAGCTGAGCAATGTGGTGGGAGGTGTGGCGGACCCTGTGCCACGATTTCAGCAGCAGGCTGGGATACTCAGAGCAATCAGGGTGTTGGGGCGAGAAGGAGTCGAGTGATCATAATGTCCCCTCTGGATTTAAACCATACACATCATGACATCCTTGAACCTAGGAATTTTGACACTCGGGAAGGGCATTTAGCCTGTCCCACTCACATGATACAACTCAATATAGAAGAAAAGTGTGAAGACCTTTTAAAAACTTTCTTCTTTTTCCCCTTGTACTCCAGGAGATATATAGTTAAGTCAAACACACCCTTGGGCCAAGTCCTGCCCTGGTTCTGTGCAGAAGTCCCAATATATCCCAAAGACTCAGTGCACTTTAAATACATGTCAACAGTAGCATGTGTTGGCCAGAAGATATTTTACAAAGCGGTCCTTCAAATGAATGCAGTTTTAGTTGTTTTCCTCGGTTGTTTGAGGTCACTGTTCCCCCGCCCTTGTTAATAAAGATGTGATTAATGACTTTTGGCAAAGCTGCTGCCTGAAAGAGGCAATGCTTTAGGAAAAGCAAAACCAGTTTTCAGGTATTTTCTGTAAGGTTCGTCTCAGAAACACACAAATACATTTCAAAGCATTTACAAAACACACTGACGCCTCCTTCGCCCCGTCTCCACCCCCCTGCAGACACATCACCATTCATAACCTGCACGATTCTATTCCATCTGCCGGGAAGAAAGTGCTCACTGTGCCTTCAGCTGGAAAGGTTTCCCCTTGGCATGGCCGGGGCACGGGCGCCAGCCGGAGCACTTATCACAGGGCTTCCTGGAGAGCCTGTGGTGCAGGAATGGCTTTGGGATTGCTCTCCCCAGACTGAGCAGTACCCAAAAGCCCTGAGTGAGGCCTCCATGTCCCTCCTTAAATAAATCACGGTGGTAGGGGTAAAGAAATTTTTTAAAAAATAAAGAATTTAAGTTGTTTTCTCTTAGAGTGCTGGACTCGTGATTTGAAGCCTGTTTCTGCAAGCAGGGAGGCTCAGAAATACTGGTGGTTAAAAGCAAGATGGCAAAAAGTGGGACTTTCACAGCTGGGCCCAGGGCTTTGCAGCAGGGATTTGAGGAAAAGCACAGAAATTCAGGGTGGTTATGAGAAGGGCAGAACCAAACATAGCAACTTAAGCTGTGCAGCCCCTGCCGAGGACTCATTTCCCCTCAGCAGGCCCTGTTTCTCACTAGGGTTTGACGTGTCTTTCCCAGTAAGGTGATTTAAATCTTCACGTTGGTGGGGTTTAATCTGCAACATGGGGTCCTGTTCTGCTTTTGAGGGGGCCACATAGGATTTCTGAGAGAGGGTAACCCCTGCCTGGGGAGGGGGATAAGGATAAGGACACTGATGCAGGTGCAACAGGCCAGCAATGATGCCTGAAGGCTCATACATTGGGTATCAAATCTGTGCTGTGATCTGGCACCACAAGAATTAAGACCAACTCAGAGGCATTAATGTCTTGTGCTAGGAGGGTGCAAGAATCCATCAACTCCTTAGTCCTCCACAGTGACCCTTATCCTGCTGGGACTGAGCTCTGGGGATGGAGCTGATCTGCTCCAGGCAAACATGGCTTGGGCCAGGGTTTGCTCTCAGCCTCCACGGCAGCTGGAAGGAGAACTCGGAGTGGTTCTGTACCTCACTCTGCTTCAAGGGGTTTTGCAAGGAGGCAGTTGTGCAGCTTTGCATGGGATGCCATAAAATGTGGCTGTACCTGCAGCATGCAGAGCTCGAGAGAACTGGTGTTTTTCCAGTTGCAGGAAGCTGTACTGGGGAGATCCAATTTGGATGAGCCACTGACATTTTATAATCCAATGGAAAGAAAGGAGTGAGGGCTGCAAAAGGAGTTTGTCTCCAAAGATAAAGCTAATCCTTTAAATTGGGAGGACAGTCAGGCTAAAGGCTTATACGGAAATTCCTATTGCTGTGACTCTCCTGCAGGCACTGAGGTGGCTTAAAGCACTGCAAAACTCCAGACAAGCAGGAGGTACATCTGAGAGTGCCAGCCACTGGATTTCTGAACTGGCCCAGTCCAAGCAGATGGTGAACTAGCAGCACTAACAATAAGATCCCAATCCATACCGAGAAGATTCCCCAAAATTGCTGTGGGTGGCTCTAATTATAACCTGTATCCTACCGCCTCGCCTTTCTGTGAGTAGGAAGGAGCTGAGCTTTCTTGTTACTCTAGCTGCCTGCCCGTTACCAGGTCGAGATTGCTGGTGGGATAAGGGCCTTCCATTTGTTTGTAGCACTGATGTCCTACTTGGCAACACGTGCCTCATTCCTTCAACCCTACAAAGGGAAGAGCCCCAAGCAAAGCAGGTTTGCAGCTGGCTTAGCAACACGGCTGCTCTGCATTCCTGTAAATTTCCAGGTTCAAGTACAATTTTTTTCTCTTTGCAGCCAGGCCAAGAGGACATCTATCTCCCCTCATACCACAGCTGAACCTTTGGGAAGGCTGATGGGATTTGAGAGGAGTGTCTCTGGAAGCAGGCATCAGCCTGCAGGGAGGCAAGTGGTTCAATGAGGCACATGAAGGTGACCAAGAGCTGCACCATTTGCCCACCTCCACACTTCCAAAGCAAAAGGAAAGCTTGCCCTTGAGGTTTGAGGTGAAGAGGTAAGTACAGGTATAGATCCAAATCCCCAGGGCTAGTCTGAATTATTTGGCAGTCCAGACAGTCAATACTTTGAATTTTGGATGTGATGATTTTTATTTTCAGCACGTGGCTCACTGGGATTCCCATTACTTTATTCCATGTGGGGTTGATGTTTCTTCATTGTTTTCCCCAGTGCATGATTGACATGAGAAGGAAGGAAATGTGGAAACTATAGAAACTATTCTCTGTGCTGAGGGAAGGTGCCTCATATTCTTCTGAACCTGACCCCATTGTTTGGTGCTGCACCCACAGGCACGTTCTCTGCCTTGACCAGGGCATCCTCACCCACATTCAGGCAATGGTCATCAAGCAAGCATAAAGAGCTGACCCCATTCCCACTGGAATGATTTCACCCCTGATCTGAGCATGGGAGGAATCAGGCCCCTACTTATAGCATATAAATAGAAGGATTTGATTTGAGGCAGATGGATATCAAGTTGTTCTGAATTTTTCCCCTGATTTCATTAGCGAGCTGATTTGTGTTACAAGGGAAACTTGTTCTGAAGATGTCATTATTTACCTAAAACACATCTGTGCTTTGAAGTAGGCTCTGGAAACACTAGCAGAATGAAATTGCCCATAAAGCAGAGGTGGAGTGCCTTTTTCCGAGGTTTGAGACTGTTGGGTTCCCTCCACACTGGAATGCAAAATTAATGCCCTAAATTTAAAGACTCACTAGGCNAACTTTTTTTTTTTTTTTTTTTTTCATTCGTGACTTGAGAATGAACTCAGTCGTAAAACGAAATGCAACTGACACATTTGGCATGCAAAACAACCATTGTTTTTGCCAGGGGGTTTCACGTGCACGTGTGTCTGTGTTTGTCTGTAAAACAGCTCATGAGCCTCCATGGAAGACTTACATGGTGGAAACGTTGGCTTGGGCTGCCCAGAAGAAGTTAGAAACCACTCGTGGTCCCCAGTCCCCTTGTGGATCATCTGTGTCCTGCTCAGAAGGATTAACTCAGCTGTATCCAGTTTCCAAAGACTTAACATCATACCAGATCACTGCAGCCCCAAACCATTAAATGAAATAGTTTAACAACTAGATTTTTTTTGTCTGGTAATTGGCGTGAGCTCAGACAGGGATTTCAGCTTTGTGTGTGCACCTTGTTTTGCTGCACTGCTTTCTTCCCAAATGAATGGTGTGATAAAAGTAGCAGCAGCTTGGTTCAGAGAGCCTAAAAAAAGGTGTTTGTTTCCATCGCAGTGCTTAGCTCATTGTTCCTGCCACTTGTCCTGTTGACTGCCTGCTCAGGAAGGTCATGTTCCCACCAGCCAGGAGCTCCTGCCTGCTCCCCAGTGCTCTGCCACCAGCTTCCTAAATTCACACTTTTTATCTCCAGTGTCCCCTCCTCCCTCTTTGTTGAAAGAGGTGGATTTGATTTCTCTCACAGGGATGTGGTGGGTACTTTTAGAACCTTTGAAAGCTGGTTGCAATTCCAAAGATGGCATCAGTGAAACTCACACTGGTGTAACTGGCTGGAGATACAGGGATGTTGACTTGACAGCTTTCATGAATCTGGCTTTCCTCCCACATCTTCTGGCCATGGTAGGGTTAACTGAAATTCCCTTGTATTCTGTACTTGAATGAAAATGCCAGCAAGCTCTGGTATAATAATATTTACATCTGAACCATTTCAGTCAGTCTTGGGATGAATGAGATCTCACAGAGACAGAGGTTTGCTTCCCACTTCACTGTTTTTCCCTGGTGTTGCTCTTTTTCCCAGAGAAGGGACACACAGGAGCAAACCCCTCGGGGTCCTGGGTGCTGCCAGCATTCCAGGCAGGGTCCTTGCCTCCCTCTCCTGCCTCCTGTGGCTGGGGAACATGAGCTGGTGTTGAAGGGCAAGAGATACGAGTCCCCATGCTCGACTTCTGTGCTGTGTGGCTTCCTGAGAGCGAGCACTGAATTACACAGCTCACTTTTGGCTGGCTTTTTTGTTGTTGGTTTGTTTTTTTTTTTAATTTGTCCACCAGATCTGGAACTGAAACCATCACTTCATTTCACTGACAATCTCATTCTCAACTCAAGTCAGCAACAGCTACCTCAGCTAGCACCAGGCTTCTACCCACTGTATCAGCTGTCCCAGCTCCTGTGGGAACAAAGATTCGTGTGTTGTGATGTGAGAGAGGGTTTTTTATTAAGAAAGCAATGTGAGCAGCTTCCCTAGACACTCACTACACATCTTTACATCCTTCTTGGAGACACATTAATTAACTCTGCTGTCTTCTGCTGAGGTGGAGCAGGAGAGGGAGGTGACAGTGGGAAACATAGGGAAGGTCCACCCGAACAGATTTCCCATCCTGAGTCACAGCACCTGCTCAGTGAATTACTCCTGTAATCTCCAGCTGTGACAGTTTGAGATCTATTTCCCTGAACAGAGGTCCACGTTACTATCATTGCCATAACCCCACGTCACACTGGCTGTGTGGAGAGGATTGAACAAGAATGGGGATCACGGCACCATGGCCGTGGGAAGGAGCTCTGCTGTGTGTGGGTCTCCTTGAGCTGTGTCAAACAGGGACAGTGCTGCCCTGAACTCCAGAAACCCAAATTCTCAGTATCTGTTCTCATATCTTTCAGAGCTGAACCGAAGTCCACTGAGATCAACGGAGTTTTCACGCTGGTGACCATGAGTTTTGCATTCAGCTTCCTCAGATGAAAGTGCAAGGGACAGGCAGGAAATTATCCACTAGGAAATCCGTTTCAATCATCCCCTTTTGTGACATATACTTTGGGAATGATTATGTGCTGTGTAAAGAAATATGGCCTTCTGAATTTGTTCAGGCTAATGCTGAGTGAACCCAAAGCTCTTTTATACTGTTGAAGCTGTATAAAGAGTCTTAATTCACACAGAAATTGATTTACAACCTATTTAAATCACCTTTATTCTATCAGAACCTTAGAAAGCAGAAAAGCCTGCATTTTCATACTCGCATGTTGGTCAAGAGTGTGTTTTTCTTTAACTAGTGTGGTTAGAGTGATGGAGTGGGCATTAGAGTGACAGGCAGACAGAGTAATTCCCGAGGGTGGATGTGTTGCTGGCTCTGTTCAAGTCTAATTTATCCCACTTCTCATAAAGGAATAAACCCCACACGTATAAACACCTCTATAGAGTTACAATTCCGAGCACAGCAGGGAAGTTTCCTGCTTTCCCACACACAGCACAGGATTACAATAAACCCCGAGGTTTGTATCAGCAAGGATCTCCTTGCTCCATACTGTGGGATGAGTTCAAAAGAAAGCAATGGGACAGATGATAGATCTTTTGACAAAAATCTCATTTGTGATGGCCTTGACAAACTTCTCTTACCTTCTGTTTGCTGGAATTTCATGTTATTTGCCACACACCATGAAAGGTTTCCAAGTGGCAGCAGTGAGCTTGAGTCTACCTTAGGCTGTCTCAGAGGGTCTTAGTACAAAGAGTTTTCTCATCCCCACCACCAACTCAACACTGGGCTCAGGCAACTTCCAGCAAGGGCAGTAAAACCAGATGTGTCAACCAGGACTAAACCAGGCTGGGTGCCAAGCAAAGGGGGTCACAACTTATCTTGTTCAAACAGAAGGAGGGCTCTGTTTCATATTCACACAGCCCTCACAGTTTCATCCCCTACCTGGCTGTTTCGGGACAGCTTCCCCCAAATCCATCTGAATCTCAGGAAGGGAAGTTAAAATGTAATTTTTAAAATGCTGCACTTCCCTGCAGCATCTCCAGGCTGAGCCCACTGCTGCCAAAGGGGCTCTGTGTTACTGGCACACAGACTGGTCACCAAAATCAACCTCCCTGTGTATTCTTAGATTGAACATGCATTTATGGCTGGCTTCAGCCAGGAGACATCTGGCACACGGTTAAAGTTGGGTGCCTGCCCCGGTTCCCAGTCAAGACAGAGATATTCACCATGTGAACCATGCTGCTACTCAGTCAAAACAACTCAAAATAAAAGCACTGTCGACTAACAGCAAGAGGAATTTATTTGGTATAGTTTACTTGGCAAATATTCCTGCACTTCAGATACATTACAGGAAATCACGACCTATTTCTGGATGACTTATCATGTCCACGTGCGGCAAAATTCCTCTAATAAATCAGCAGTGGTGAATGATTTAATTGGTTTTTATTTTTATTATTATTATTGTTATTATTATTATTATTATTATTGCCCACTCTCTCATAAATGTTCTGAGACAAGATGAAAGTACTGAAACTTGTAATGCCTCCCTACTGAGTCGCTACTGTAGGAGTGAAAAAGAGCAGAATGGATCAGTTTTTAGTAAAACCCATGGTTTATGTAAAGCATCTGATTCAAAACCTATTTTCTATGTAGCCTTTTCTTGAGGACTGAAATAGTAGGCTGCATTCAAACTAGACTTTGAGCTCAGTGAAAAGGAAACGCTGATGAAAATCACGACTCAAACACCCTTGCATCATATAATTGTTTGTTTTATTGGTGAGATACAACCTAGGCCCCATTCCATGGCTGCAGAAGGAAACTCAGCGTAGGGCAGCAGGCCAGGCTCAGGCTTAGGTGGCAGCTGGACAGCAGTCAAACACAAGGGGTGGAATTTGGACCAGACCAAAGTCCATGGGGACTTCACCATCAGCTCCCACAGGCCCAGATTTCACATTAATGACCACTTCAAGGGCAGCTCTGCAGAAAGGAATGGTTTTGTTCTTAAAAGAGACATCTCTTGAGTTCAAGTTCTCCCAGGGACAGCCCCTCTTCTATCTTGGCATCCTGCCCAAGTGGCTGAGAGCAGACACACAGCAGGTGCTGGGCAAAATCCATGCCCCACTTTTCTGCATGTGGATGGTGAGGTTCCCCTCTCTTCAAACACCCAGGCAGAATTCATGACGTCTTTCCTGGCTGCCCCATGGGTTTGTGTATCATTTGCGTGACTTTGGGTCTTGATATGTCTTCAGCAATCGCAGCTTCTGAAAAACATTTCAAACATTCCTGCCTGGGAGGCTTTTGGCTAACAGGTCATCATCATTTGGGAGAAATGAAGCTACGAGGCAAACCCTACGTGCAGTAAGTGTGCACACGTGCTTGTGCCCACAGAGACCTCTGCAGGAATCACTGTCCCCCTCTCATCTCTACGATCTCTAAGTAGCATTGCCATTTTCAAAACATGAAAAAAACAAATTTATAGCTCTCGGGGAAGGGGTAACATAAACTCATCCTAAAATGCCTTGCAGCAGAAAAGAGACAAAGTTCTTAGTCGTGAGTGTTGGGCAAACCCCATGACTTGGTTCCTCACATGTGCAGTGCTGCAGTACTGGAGGTGCTCAGTTCAAGAGAAGGCTGTTGCTGTGCTGCACTGTGGAGCAGTGAGGATGAGGTGTTGCCTCTCAGGAGAATGGAGCCTGGCACGGAGCAGTCACAGAAAAAGGATACTTCTCTAAGGAAGCTGTAGCCAACACTTGAGGAGCTACACAATGGTCATAAAAGATGCTCAGCCTACAATGCCTGATGAAATATGGATCAGTGTAATTGTTTCTTAGGCTGCTGAAGTATATCGAAAAGGAACAGAGAGACTTGAAGCATTGTATTACCACTGCACCCTTCAGTGGCTACAGCTAACATCTTATTTTTATTTCCATGCTGACAGCACCAGCCAAGTTGATTTATTTTCTGTGCTGTATCAAATATCAGAGGAGATATGCATATCCTGGAATATGAGGCATGGGATACAGAAGATGAGCTAAATGCATGTTAACCAAAGCCTCCTCTTGATTCACTTTGACGCACCTGAGTGTTTGCTAAGTGAAGATCTTCAGAGCATCTGTGAGCAGATCCACCAAGGGTCTTTGCATGTGGCTACTGTGATTTGCTGCTGCGGCTCGAATAAGCCACAATTGCACTGATCGTTTCCTACTCCCCTTTCTTGAACTCCTTTGTCGTACACTAACACTTTCCCAATCAAGAAATGTCAGTAATTAGCAGATTTAAATGGAAGATTTTTTCATTATTAATTGCCTTCTGGCTCTGAAGCTCTGTGGAGGACATGTTTTCAAGATTTCTCTTCAACCACAAGATTTAGAACTTGCTTTCCTTCCCCCCCTCCTTTTTTTTTAAAGAAAGCTGAGATTCTTATGTAACCACCTGCCTTCAGCATCTGGGACTTAAAACACAGGACCAAATATGGCTTGAAGTGGAAACAATGATGATCAGCTTTTCTCACATGAGTAGTCCCTTTGAAGGCTAAGTGTCTGTACTCAGGAGCAAAGTTACATGTATATTATGAGAGCTTGCAGAACAAGAACATGAACAAAATACAAAACCTAATTTACCCTAGAAATACAAACCTTGCATAAAGTTTTCATTTCGTAGTTGGGGGAAATACCCTTTTTCCTAAACTAAATGTACTTCTAATCTTTTTTTCCTTTCCTTTGTAAAAATATCTGCTTTGATACAGAAGTCTTGTAAGCCTTACTGTTAAGTCTTTCATTAGATGTTTTAGTAAATATTAAGTATGCTTAAGGCAATAACAGAAGTTTATGACTTTTTAAAAGAGCTTGTTCCTTTCCCTCCCACATTATGGTTTTGTTGTTTTTTTTTTTTTCTGTTAAAGTCACAAAACCTACATCTTGATCTGCTCCAGTCTGAAGGCTTCTATTTATAGTTTTTGGTTATGAATGTTTTTTCCTATGAAAAGGTCAGACCTCGCACATATACAATGGTGGAAAGCCCTGCTTATTAAAAAGCAGGCAGATGGATTTGTTAAAAAGAGGCAGTTTCATAATGCAGCTGCTGTGAAAGGAGGCTGCTTTAGCAGAAACATCCTCATTCTGCTTTATGAGAAAAACAGGTAAAGGAATTCTGTTTTGTGAAGTAATTTTTCCTTTCCAAGCCCCCATCCTCACACACATGGCGTGTGCTTCACCTCTATTTCCACACTTTGTCCTACATCTACGTGTACACACACTCACGTTCCCTTAACCCATTTTTTCCCACCCCTGCTGCCCTGGGGAGGCTGGAGGAGGTAATGGTGCACCAGCTCAGTGTGTTCTGCATGGACCAGTCACCCCTGGGCTGCTCCCCAGGGCTGACCCAACACCACACTGAGCTTCTCCCGTCCAAAGCTGATGCCCAGTACCCTCGGGAAGCTTGGGGCAGTTCGGGAGATGGGTCCTGGCCCTAGGGCTGGGGTCTGCAAGCCAGGACCACACCTGGCTGAGGCAGTTCTTGCTCGTGGTGACCTGTGAAGAGTCAGTTTTGACTGAGAGATGTCCTTCACCAGCACCCAGAGGAGCTGCGGTGCTCAGCATGGGGCATTGCTCTGGAGCATGGGATTGTTACTCAGGGTTTCAGGGCAACAGCAAGCTGCAACTTCCTTCATGATGACATCCAACAGAGTCCTCTCTCATTTGATAATGCAAAAAAAGCAGAGGTCTTGGCTGCTTTGTCCCAGCCCTGAGTGAGGAGCTTTGATTAGCTGAACAAAAGCCACTTCATCCCAAAAGCTTTTCTTTTCCTCCTTCCTCCCTGAAGCATCCTAAACACTCCACACACCTGCAGCACCCTGGGGTGATGGAAACAGCACATGTAGCCTCACATTTCCTAAAAATCTGTGTTATTAAGGAAAACCTCTCCCGTGCTTTATGAAATCATATGCAAAATGCCCAACTCCTTTAAATTAAACTTTAAAAAATAGCCACGTCTCACTAATTCCTGGTTACTTTGTACAAAAATGGCCCCCAAGGTCTGACCAATCTCTTCTGTTTTGAAGAAGCAGCCTGTGCAGGAGGGGATGGGGTCACTGCTGAATGCATAAGATGTCCTCCACCCTCCAAAGGCATATCCCCATCAGGATTTAATTTCTAGGAGAGCATTGCTGTATGTTCACTCTGACGGGCTTTGTCTGCATCAACTCCTGCTCAGTAGCATCCCCAAACAAGTTGTTCCCAGGGTTTTAAATTCAGGGATCCACCTGGGCAGGAAATAATTTGCCCTATTAGTGATTTCACCACTGCTGCTATCCATCATGTCACTCCCGTGAGGAAAAATGAGGATGGATTCACTGAAAACCCTCTCTCTCTCCAGAGTGTGCTTGGTCCAGCACCTCTGGGCTTATTAATCAGCTTCTGCTGCTGCCATGAAATAATGCTCTGGGTGCCTCCTCCACAGTGCCTTCCCACAGAGTGCCAGCCCCGCTCCCATCTCACTGGCTCCATGTGAAGTGACAGCAGTGGGAGGGTGGCCAGGGCTTTCCCCATGGGCACAGCCTGTTCCAGGGAGGCAACAGCTCTGATCGGCCCCAGCCAGCACCACTGACCTCCCTCTGGGTGGTGACATGGGTGGGCAGCTCCATCCACCCTTCACATCTGCTCCTGGATCTGTCTCTGCAAATGACTTCGCACGCAAGGCTCAGATGGTCCCCGAGCATTTGTGAGCAGAGCTCAGCATTTCTGGTGGAATGCCATCTCACCTGAGCTCTCAGGAGCACAGCCCAACAATGCCAGTCAAGTTATTCATGGAGAGATACGGCAGCTTCCACTTACCTGCAGCCCAATATGATTCCCACCTCCAGTTTGCCATCTGGTTTCACCAACAGGGTGAAAACACGAATATTCTATAGCAACAAAACTCTAGGGATTTAGATCTTAGGTGGTGTGTGGATATTTTACCCCAGGTTAATCTCACCCATTTTGAGATCTAATCCAACCTCTGATGGGATCCTATAGCAGTCATCAGTACAGCTGGAAGAATGGCAGTGGAGACGGGCAGAAAATGCACAAGAAAAGTGGATCTACCCCAAGAGTCAGTGAGTCTGGAGTTTGGAAACATGGAATGAAACATCGGCCTCCATGACAGACCATGCAGGTGTTGTATTTATGTCTCTATCTACAGTGAAATCAATAAAAAGTTTTAGTGAGGGAAAAGTGGAAAAACAAGAAAAAACTGTCTTTCCAGGTGACCTGCTGTGCCTTCTCTTGATTGTTTCAGATATGAGCTTCTGATATGAGATATGAGCTTCTGACAGCCATTCAACCCTGGCTTTAGCTCACCTCACGTGTCCTGCCCCACTCCCAACTCCCAGGCTTCTGCAGAAACATTAATTACTATTGCCTTTGCAAAAGACAGCATCTAATTGCAACACTGGTACGAGTGCAAGAGGATACATCACATTTGAAACCACTGCTCCTCTAAGCTGCAATGTCTGTATGTGCACTGGGTGCAAGTTACTCTGGCAAGAAAAGGCATGTCACAGATTTGTGAAGTACTGTGCACATTAGTCAACATGGTCATTAAAACAGTTGTAGGGGCAGATGTTAAAATGCTTGTATCTTTCACGGTAACCATACTAATCCAAGAGGAAATCAGTTTGTGAACAATCTGTTGATGGCTAAGAGTGAGATTGTCAAGATTTGCCCCTGTGCAGCACCACATAGGAGGTAGCTGTGCAGCCCAGCTATGCTGTGCCTGGCAAGCAGGGCCTCAAACCTTCTCTTGCTCTGAGCATCCCTGGGACCTGATCCCCACCTGACATCCCGCAGCACCATCCACGTTACCCTGACTTGGTAACCTCAGAGCTCTCTGAGGATTAAGCAGCTGTGACCCATTGAGATGCTGGGGAAAAAACCCAGGTCTGTTGGAGAAAGGATTGTGCTCCAGCAAGGCTGGGAGAGGCCAGGAGGTGTGGAGTGCTGTACACCTGCCTGCCCACCTGTGAGTCTGCAAACCAGGGGAAAGTGAAATAGCTCTGCCCACACCGCTGTCACTGCAGGGGGCTGGGGAGCGGGGAGGGCTTAGTAATACCGAGAGCAGAGAAGTCTGCCTTAGTCAGATATTTTTAATGATCTCTCCCCACACAGGGCAGGAAGTGAAACTGAGGTCTCAGTCAATCCCCTCAGCCGCGCTCCCCCTCGGCAGGTCCCGCCATGACGGTGCGTGGCAGCGGGTGAGACATTGTGCTTTCAGTCAGCATGGATGGCATGCTGTGACCTGGGCCCCCACACTGACACCCACCACCATCCCCGCCCTGTGCAATCCCACCAGCCCCCATGCCACCTGTGCTGCCCTCAGTAAGGATGCCCAGGCAGGGCTGGGCTACAGGAGGGGGACCAAGGCTAGATTTCTACCCTGTTGTCATATAATCTAGGATGATCTCTTCCTGACCTTGTTTTTCAGGCCAAATGGGACCTGCAGGGTCTGGTGAAGCCTGCAGTGACCACATATCCCCATCCTCAAGGGACTGTGTGGACAAGCTGGTCCTTGGCAATTGCTCCTTTGAAATCTGATTTTATGGCTGCTGTACTGAAGCCTGTGCCCCTGGTGTTCCCCTGGTGCCTGAACAGCATGTGGTCAGCAGACTGGAGGGGCACCATCTGACCCCCGTGCAAATGCAGCCCTTTGTGAAGCAGAATGCAGGTGCTGTGTGATGTTGCACAGCAAGGGCACCAAGGAGCTCAAAGCAGACACTGGAAGGAAAGGAGGGTGGAAAGCAGGAAACAGTTGCTGCCTGCTGAGGCTCCCCAGTGGAAGAGCAGTCCCAGTGCTTGAGCTTTTACCAGCAGAGCTGCAGACCAGCAGTCTCATTGGGAAAAAACCTCTGGGAAAAAGCACAGACTTGTTCCAGCCCTGTTCTGTGATTCAGCTTCAGTTGCTGAGGATGGGTGTCCCAAATGTGGCATAAAGAGGTGATGACTTGGTTGCCTCAGATTCCCATTAAGATCCATGAAAAGTGAAATCACTTGAATGTAAGTGGGCTGAGGAGGACATTACATTGCAAGCTCTTCTCCAGATGCTTCTTGATATCTGTTCCCATGGCAGTTATAGGAAGGGAACCTCTTAACCTCCCATCCCTGTACTGGACCCCCAGACAGGCGTTTCCAGCCTCTCAGGTGAGACCTTGCAGGATGCCACTGCCCGCCCTGGCTTCAGGAAGCCACAGCAAATTGTGCAGTGCCTGGGTGGCTTTGGGTGGTCTGAGCACATTTCTGCTGTGCACAAAGCCACCAGGCAGATGAGATGGCCAGCAGGCAAATCAGGCCCTCGGGTCCGCTCCCTCTAACAAGGACAGCTCAAGGGAAGTGACCGAACAGTGGCACGGTCCTCCCCTCCTGTTAGCCTCATCTGCAGGGCTCGGGCAAAGGTCTTTTTATTACTGTTCTCTGCTCCAATTAAAACATCCTACAGATTGTGCTTGGCAGGCTCTCAACGGCATCCAGAACTAAAGCCTGTTAATAGGATACAATCAGCGAGGTTCAGGGCTTGGAGTGAGCCAGAGGGGTAGGGAGTGTTTGCCAACTGCAGAGTGCCAAGTCCGATGGTCTGCCCATTTTAATTCTGGCTGTTAATTGTTTTCTAGAAGCACCCACAGGCCCCAAGTGACAATCAGAAGCCGGTGGCCAAAAATGCACATTCCCAGAGCAACAGGAAGCTGAGCTTCAGAGAGCTGCGTGTCCCCCCTGCACCCGGGATGTTCCCATGGACCAAAGAAGGGTGGCCGGGGACAGAGTGGTGGCCTGTGCCAGTGTATTTTTGTCAAACCACCACGGTGGCCTTGAGGACACAGTGACCTCCTGCCAGCTGAGCGTTGCTCAGCGTTATCTCAGGCCCGCTGGGCATTTCACACACCCTGAGTGGATTGCCTGGGCTGCCTGGGAATTCAGCCCTTGCAGGAGCTCTTTGAGACACGTCAGCCTTTTTCCGATGATCACCACATCCCTCACGTCTGCAGAGAGCTCTGCAGAAGGATTTCCACCCGTGGCAAAGCAACCAAGTAGCATTTCTCTGGGGTGCAAAGGAGGAATTAGAAACAAACAAAAGACGTAGTCACCTCATACAGTGAGAAACAGCATCTGAAGTGATGGAAAGAGATCTGTGTCCAGGAGTCCCTGCATGACAAGTGAAGCCTAATAATAGCCAGAAAAGACGTATCTTAAAACCTCTATGGGATGGGAGAGGGAAAGCAGTCACAGCCAAATTCCCACAATAATTGGCTTATGGGGAAAGCATCTAGCACAGGGTCTGAGGACGCCTTTGACATGTCCAGGGCAAGACCATGACCCCTTTGCTAAATGCAGTCCTGGCCAGGGGAGATGGAGGCAAGTGTGGCATTGAGCTGTAACACATTGGCACTGCCATGGGAGAGTGAGAGACGAGGCCAGCATGGGATGCTCTGCTAAGCTCCTTGCTCCTGATAGACCACCACAGCCTTGCAGCAATGCAAGGGATGGACAGCAAAAGAAACAAGCAGGTCTGAAACATGAAATGACCACTCTGATTTCTTCATGCAAGCTAGAAGAAATACAAGGTGTGAACCAGCCCTGATGAAAATCACCAGTGATTCACATCAGTTTGGAGGCTGTAGGATCCAGCAACTTTCTTTCTAGCTCAGGTGTAATGACAAGGGAGTTTTATTTTTACAACTCATTCATTTTCAATGACCTATGGCTGTCATTAATGACTGAGATCAGGACACAACTTTTGGATATAAAAGGTTTATGTTGACAAGTAGGTCTTCATAATTGCTTCCCCTTGTTTGTTTTAGTTTTCTCTTCATTTCCAAACATATACATTTTCCTTATTGTTTCTGACACCTGCCAGCAAAAAGCACAGTTCTGTGTATCTCCTGCCATTCCCGACCAATGTGCAGGGAAACGGCTCTGCATGCTGTGTGGGAACTGTGCCAGCAATTCCAAAGATCAAGGAGGGAAACAGATAATGCAAATAAATCATAATGCAAATAAATCACAGGCACAATGGAATACTCTCCCTATAGGGACTGGTGGCCTTAACCTCATCTAGACCAACAAGAATCAAAGGTTAATGCAGGTGTCACTTGAAAGGTAATTTTCTATTGATTTGCAAGTAGGTCCCTGACCTACTGACCTCCCTGGTGCAGGAAATAGGAGTTCCCTGGAGCAACATATGTGCAGGCAAATGTGTTATTTACTTTGGTAGTCCCTCTAGTATTTATAGGCCCAGGCAGGACCAATAGAGATAACCTAAGGAATGTGGTAGCCCTTGTAAAGATTTCTGTCTCACGCTTAAATATTTGGGCAGCAAAATAGCAACCTTGATCATAATTTGACAGCAGAAAACCACAAGGGCGCTGCCTGATTTCTACATCCTTTAACAGGCAATAAAAACCACCCATAAATAATTTTCTTGCAATGCCTCAGGATCTCCTTGCAAGGGCCAGCTCAAGACTCGCTGGACATGATTCATGTTGTGCAGAGGTGTAAATCTATGCAGAGCTGTTCCCGGGGTGCACTGTGGGAGGCCCTGGATGATCTGGATTCAGGAACACTCAGCAGAATGGTGTTGCTGGTGGGGGGCCACGGTTTGTGCTAGAGGCTCAGCTCTGAGCACCAGTCCCTGGCTAGACAGGTTCTTGAATCTGGAGCCAGGAAGCAACAGCAAATCTGTGGCTTGGCCACAGGCTGGGGACTATGTAGTCGGAAGTTTTCCTCCTGTTCCTTCAGTAGGAAATTGGGGATTTTTTAATGGAAAACTGAAAACCTCAACAGGCTTAGCACAGAGAGATGGCTGCAGCACTCCCTGAGGATTTTAATTACCTCTTGCTCTCCCTCTGCTTGCTCTGCCGTTGATGGTCCATGATTCACAGCTGATGGGAGAGGAGATAGCGTGTGCAGGGAGCTCACCTCCCTCCTGGGAAGCATGGAAGGGCGTAGGGTTTCCAACACAGGAGTCAGCAGCAGATTTCCCAATGCAGAGAGATTTACACTTACAAATAAAAAGTGAATGTTTTTGGTGGCTGAAGAATAAGGAGAAAAGTGGTGGAGAAATACACCATTTTTGACCACATGCAGCAGAAATGCCACGATCACCTGCACATCCTGACCTCACCTCTCTTTTCTCTCTGCAATTAAGCATGTCAGGGTCTGCCACACTACTCAGAGCTATGTTTAATAGCCCTCCTGCTCCCATCCCTGGTGTTCCAATACTGCCCTGGGTACTCCTTATGCTTGTCCAGTCTGTCTCCTTCCCATGCAAAGTAAGGGGCCTGTATCCAGGGGTTGTATCTGGGGTTGTAAAAAGCAAACGGCAAAGAAGATGGGGCTTCTCCTCCACAGGGTTTCCTACCAGCTGGGAGGTGCCAAAGCTTGCAGAGCTGTTGCTATTACTCCCCAGCTCCCCTGGGTACAGCTGAGAGCAAAGCTCAGGGGTGGGGATGCTTCAGAACCTCCATGGCCTGCCGGGAAACATCTGGATCGGGGCTCAATGGGTCTGCCAGCTCCAGGGGAATCCAAGTCTCATCCTCCCACAGAAAGTCTCTCAGATGTTTCCTTTGAGCTCCGCTTCCCACACCCCATCCCAGCCCAGCTCTCATTCCTGGTTGCTCTCCTTTTCCTTCCCACTCCCAGGGCCTTGATCTCCCTGCCAAGCCGGGTCTCCTCCATCGGGTTGCTGGCTGTCTTCTGCCCCACACGGCCTTCTGCCAGTGATGCACCCAGACTGCCTCACAATTTGGGACACAGAACCTGGCACTTGCACCCTGACCCACCCAAGGTGGGAGTCCATGGCAGCCTGGGGACCCAGCCCAGGCGTGACTCAAGCTGCTCACTACCTGCTACAACATTTTATACTCTGTGCTCCTGGCTGGCTTCCCAGGAGACCCAATTTCACACAAGGATTTCAAGGATGGTCTTGACACATCCTAGTGGTGGTTACAGCTTCAATCCAGCCAGGCATTTCCCTACCTGCTGGGAAAGCCAAGTGCAGCAGACTGGTGCTCCTGGGTCTGCTTCTCTCCCACCCTTTCCTTCCCACCACCACACACACGCACCCCACTGCTCCATGGAGCTGGTATCGCTTTGATCTTTCTTTCAGTACAAACCAGGCCACAGCTGAGGCACCTTCATGTTTGCATGGTGATGGAGTCATCCCAAAGATGTTAAATACCCATGTCTATGGTGCTGGGAAGGGTTAATGCTCCCAGGGCCCATTTGGCTCTCTAGAGAAGCAGGAGGGGCAAGCATTCAGTGGCTCTGTGACCCAGCAAATCGCTTGTGATGGGTTTACTCCCATTGCCTCCAGCCAGGGATGTGGGCTACGGAGCAGCCCACCTACAGCCACTGCTGCCTGCTGGCACAAGAACCAGCTCTGAACAACCTATGAACCGCAGGCAGCCCACAAACCATAAATTGCCCTGCCCAGGCGGTGTTGCCCTATCTGCAAGCCTGAAATGCTACAGCACTAGATTTGGGGAGCTAGGGGACCTGTTGTGGAAATGCTCTGCTCCCTGATACGTTCCCTGCTCCGTATTCCTCCTGGTACAGGAAGGAACCTTTCTATCCTTGTTCATCAGCTGCTAGGACTTGCTCATTTCTCTGATCTGTAGGTCATGAGAGAAACCACTCAGTCCTTGCTCATTCCAGTGTCTCCCGAGGCAGCGGAGATGGCTGAGGGATGGAGAATAAGGAAAACAACCCCCCTGCATGGGGCTGAGTCAGCATCCACCAAGGACCACAGCCGGGCCATACTGCTGTCTGCATCTCTGTGCAGGATTCCCCTACCTTCTGCCAAGAAATACAGAAGTGATGTTAATTTGATTTTACAGTGGAAGAAACCAGCCATAGGGAGGTTTAATCATACTCTGCTCTTCCAGATCTGCCCAGTCCTTTGGTAGGACCACAGGGAATCCAGGTGTGAGCTGTGTTGGACACTGCTGAGCTTTTCTCCCTGAGATGTGCAGCACCTGATCCATATGCTGCTGCTGTTCCTTGGCTGAAAATGGTATTTGCTCACTGAAAGAAATCTCTGGGTAACACTATTTTTGTATTAGGAGAGAGGAGAAGAAACTCTACAGAATAAGCAAGTTTAAGCAAAGGTGTCACCACAGGGGACTCTTCTTTGACTCTGTTGCCCACAATTGGTCAGTGCCACCGCAAAGAGTGGCATAGCTAAAGCTGATGACTGAAAGTGCACAAATACATTGCCAAGGCAGTGACTGTTCCCACCAGCAGTACTGCAGATCTGCTACAGCTGGGCTCTGCTCATCACTGCTGGGGAAGGCACTGCCTGCTCTAAAAAGGTGGTTTCCACCCATATTCACAGGGATGGTCTTCAAAACCTTCCTTCTGTAACTCTGCCACCTTTTCACTGATCCAGTGGGCACTTGTGACAGCTCCTCTGCAAAGGGCAAGTGAGGTTTCAAGTGCAAAACTGGGGCATCTTTCAATAGGCCAGGATAGCAGCAGATGGGTAAAGTAGGAGAAGATTCATAACATAGGCCTCCCCTAGAGAAACCCTTTAAAAAAAATGAGCTTGCAGCCTTTGACCCCTTTTACATGCACAAACCCAGGTTTCTAAGCAGAGGGATGCTGCTGGGTGGTGTTAGAGGCTGATGGCTGCTCCTCCCTGCACAAACTCTCCCAGATGCTGCTGAGGAATGGAGCGGCAGTTGGTTATTATTTTTAGCCCCCCGTTCACGTGGCCTGAGGATCAGATGCACATTCCCAGATGCTCATTCTACAAATGCCGAGATCCCTGCAGCCCTCGCCGCGCGGATGCGCAGGGCTGGCACAGCTCATTGCAGGGCTGGGGGGAACAGCAGGGCCTGGGATGCAGCTCCCCCAGCCCACAGACCCACACATACACGTGCATGGACACACCACCTGCTTCGCTCAGGAAGCCTCCAGTGAAAAGGGCTTTCTAGGAAACTTGAATAAATGAGCGGGAGGGAGTCAAACCGAATCAATCCATCAGGCTGACGAACAGCCTGTGTCCCCCGAGGACACGGTTTCGCTGGGAAGGTGAAGGGCTGTGTTTCCATGGGAGAAACCAGGCAGAGGCAGGGGCTGCCTGTGGGAGGAGCAGGATGTTAGGAAGGGGATGCAGGAGAACAGAAGCTGGAGCAGACAATGAGGGTGAACCAAGCAGCTGCAGTCCCTCTGCCAGGTGATTCTGGGGTGGACACCACTTCCATCCCTCAAAGGAAAAGTCGGTCCAGGAGGGTGCAGAAAGGGAAAAGAGAAAAACAAGCTCCTGAAGAAGTAAACCAAGTGAAGAGCACTGAGAGGATTTTCAGCTTTGTCCTGATCTCTGCAAGAGATGGAGGGGGACTCCACCATGTCTGAGGTGTGGGGAACAAATTGAGCACATGCAGATTATCCAGAGGAAACACACGGTCAGTCTAGCCCTGGGAAAACATGTGTGAGCTCCCTTACCCATGCCCACACAGGTCTGAATGGGCTGCCTGGCATCTGAAATGTCAAATGAGAGACTGAAACCCTCACCCTCCACCCAGGCAACGTTTCTGGGCAGGGAAAAGTGGTGCCTTGGGTAACTCTGGTTCAGGGAAGTCCTGTTGGGAGCTGTTGTGGAATGAGAGTGGAATGACACCAAGCTTGCCCAATTATGGGAGGTAAAACAAGATCCAGTGGCTGCAATCTGAAGCCAGACAAATGCAGATTAGGTATAAAATGTGTTTCTATCAGGAGGCTTAATTAAACACTGGCACAGCTTTGGAGAGCTGTGATGGATTCTCCATTACTGGCAAGTGTCCCATTTGCACTTGGAGGTATCTCTGAGCGCTCTGCTCTTGTTCAAGCACAGATATTGATCTAGTGGTAGAATTGTCAGGGAAAAGCCTGAGGCCCGGGCTCCCCAGGCAATCAGAAGCAGTGGAGCATCCTTGATGGTGTCAGTTTTGGCACCAGCGGAGACTTGAGCTGGCACGAAAACCAAGAAGAGACAAAGCCCTACAGATAAGACTCAGGATACCAAAACACCTCCAGTCTCAATGGTGGATGTCAAATGACCTTGAAACCTCTAAGAAAGAGCAAAGACCACGGGGATGTGAGGAAACCAGGTCCCTGCTTTGTGGTGAGGCCATTCTTGTGAAGTCACTGCTCATTTGCTCAGGGTGGCACTGTGCAGAGCAAGTCATGTCTGGGGTGCCCAAGGCCAAAGGTGGGCATGGCTTTGCCTGTTCCGGAGGCTGTGAGCAGCCTCCAAACCATGCCACCCTCCTCTTCCCTCACTCAGGGCAATCGCACAGCTGTTGGGCTGGGAGGGGCTCAGGGTGGGGTTGTGGGCTCAGGAGGACTTTGTCAGCTACAGGGGTTGCCTCAGGCTTGAGTGCTTGAAGAAAACTGCTGACCTTGCTTATGGAAAATTATGTTTTCTTGCAAGGCTCCTGTCCCTTCAACGAGTTTCTGACTGGTAGATAGCTATGGAGTGAGTCACTTCTCTTTGTGCCCCAGTTTCCAAGCTGGCTGAGAGGCTGAGTCTTCACCTTGATTCATAGTGCTGCTGAGGGAGGGGGAGAGGCTGAAACAAACCCGGAGCCTTAAGCCCACTGCTTTCCAGGGGCAAAGCCTCACAGCTCTTGTTATCACACCTCTCACCAGCACAGTCATCTGGAGAGGACTGTGATACCCGGAGAGGCTTCGAGCCCACGGACACTCAGGAGCTGTGACCATGGCACAGCACTGCAAGGTGTGCATCTCCCTCCAGCTCTGCTTCTTCCCAGGGTGTCCGGGCATCCCACATCCCAGTGCTGGCCGGGGCAGTCACCTCTGGGGCAGCACTGTGTCTACTCCGGCAGCTCTGCATAGCTAGCCTTGAAGGCAAAAGGGAAGAAAGGGAAAAAAAGGACTTCTGATTAGCTGAGCTTCAGGTTCACAGCAATCCAGGGCATCTCTGGGGAGCGGGCAAACCTTTCCCAGATGCAGCGGGATCTCCACATGTATAAGTGATGCCTGTAATAATCCTCATCAGGGCATGGCATTCTTCCCATAACAAAAATTGGACATACTCAGACTAGTAAGCAAAGGAAATGTTTGCTGCTTTTATTAATAACCTGAAGAGACCTGTGCCTTCTGTTCTTTAGCGTATACCGCCAGCCCCATATGGAGAAGATTTGCTAATGATCCTTCAATTTTCCACAATACTCTATTGAAACATACAGAATAATTTCTTTTCCAATTTCTGTTCTGCTGAAGATCAGTAATTTCTGAATTACTGCAGCAGTCCTGCAGCATTCTGCCGGTCGGGAGCACTCTCTTCTGTTGAAAAGTACAAAATGGGGACCAGGCCTTTCTGCCTAACCAATCTCCTATGCAGCAAACAAAAACTACAAATATTGTGAAATAATCTCGGGAAGAAATCTGGTTACTGTTCCAGCCTTTAGAAAGCATTTTCCTGTGTCCACTACTGCCCTTTAAAGTCCAAGCAGCCAAGGCAGGATCTGTTTTCCCAGCTGACCATTGAATTGGTTTCCTCTTTGTTTGTTATTTTGTCTGGGATCCTTCTCTCTGTAAAACCCATGTACCCACAGACAAACACACAAACACACACACACACAGCTCTCCGACCCATGGCAGATCCCCTCTCTGTTCTAGGGAGGAGTGTGCTCAGTGAGTGTTAGGTTGGCCTGGGGCTGGGGCAGCTGGACTGCATCCCAAATCTGCAGGTTGCATCTCTGCAAAGCGCTGTGCCTCAATTTCCCTTGAACAGAGGGGGAGTGATTTGGATCTCCTTCTCAAGGTGCTTCCAGATCTAGAGACAAGAAGAGCTGTGTTGTGTCAGTGGTATCAGAGCCTCCCGATTCCATCACTATTTTGCATCACTTTGATGCCCTTGAAATCAAAATATCACACTGTGATTTCATTAGTTTTCAGAGAGGATATCAGCAATCTTTGTCAAGTGTGTGCGTGCGTCAGGTGAGGGGATGAGGGTGGTGGAAGTTACCTGAGATGAGTATTAATGACTAACAGCTCCAAGCTCCAGCACTAGAAGCGAGAACATCTAAATCTAGATTTAAGTACTTAATTAAACGTTTATTAAACTTCCTTCAACACATGGGCATAATCCTCTTGCTTTTTGAAACCATGAATTAAAAAAAAAAAAAAAAGTTGTCCTTTCACACTTAGGATCATGTTACTTCTACTTTACTGCAATATGAGTTAGTATTCAAGGAGCAAAAGCTGCCAGCATCCAGCTCCCCCACTTCACCACACAGAGCAGCAGAATTAAAATCCAGAAAGTGGTGTTTTGTTGTATCAAAATCCTGATGCAGACAGTGTTTTTGCAGGACCAAGGGGGTCGACTGGCCATTTTTGGGTAGCCATTTCAAGGCAACCAGGCAGCTTTGCATTAGGTTTAGAACTACCCTCAACTCTGATCAAGAATGTCCAGACCCACAGGATAGAGGTCCCTGCTGCCAACCAAAGTGGACCCCAGCCCAGGCATGTCCCATGTTCATCAGCATTTTGTCCCAGTGACTTTTGTAACCTGTAAATAAACCTTTTTCTGGCACAGCCTAGGCAGGTGGCCTTCCTGTGTTCCTGTTGCCATGGCCCTGGCTAACACACAGAAATAATAACATTAAAAATCCCTAGCATCATTAAGCAGCTATAACAATTAATCCCTAGTACTTAGCCCTACCTTTTATGCTTTCAAGAAACACAATGACATTCCCTGACTGTGTTCATTCACCCTTCTTCTCCTTGGAGAAAACTCTATATCACATGTTCTGTTATAGAGGGAATGAAGAATAACACGTCCATGGGCATCCATGCATTTCAGTGCACCAGATGGGAATATGGTATTATGTTTTAAACAGTTTGCTGTCCTTGAGTGGCAGTCACAGTGTTCCCTGATTCACAGGGAGCCAGAAAGTTGCCAGAACAGCCGCAAGCCTGCAACTAGGTCTTGCAAGTTTGGGCAGATTAGCCCAAAGGACTCCTCTGAAGATCTACCCATGCTTGGAGTGATTTCTCTGTTGTTATTTTTTCACTGTGCAAGGAGTGAAAGAAATATTATTCTGGATCTGTGATGGGACAGTGCCCCAGTTGTGATGTCTAGGCTGTGCTTGGAGCTTTAGGAGAGTGAAGACCCTCAGAGATAGGCAGCAGGGCTGGTTGAATGCTACTGGTCACACTGCTGGGCAAAAGCAGAGCTGAGATGGGCCCACAGGACATGGTCCTGCTCCCTGATGCTGTGCTCACAGCAGTCTGAAACACCTCAGGACACAGCACAGTAAGGCTTTAAAGTGTGCTCAGCTCTAAGCAGAGCAGCAACCTACAGCAAAACAATGCTGACTTTGGAGCCTTATCTTTGCATAAAGGTCAAAGCATGCTTAATGCCTCAGCAGCTTAAGCCTTTAGTATTCTCATGAAGGCAAGTGGAGAGAAGTTGTCCTTTCCAGTAAAGCAAACCCTGAAGAACTATGTTCTTTGCCTTCTTCCCAGTCCCTTTGCTGATGTAAACAGCATGTGCTCTGAATCTGTGCTGGGGCAAGCGGAGCAGGACCCAAGTTCTGCTCTTTGCACCAGAGGAATGGTTGGACAAGTGGGGCTGAGCCAAATGGGAATAGCACCTGTTTCCTGACAGAGCCCCCACACCACCCTTGGCTCAGAGATATCAGCAGCATCTCGTGTTCTCTGGTGCCCTGGGGAAGGCACAAAGCGCTGCTCATCTCCCAGGAGACCAAAGCCTCCAGAGACCTGTAGGTCAGAATCTGGGGAGCCAGGCAGGATGTGGATGTGGCCACGAAACAGCCAACACTTGCCCGCCACCCACAGCACATCCTCTGGCTGCCCCATAGTGCCCACCATAGACACCCCCTGCCCCCCACCCCTCGCCAAGAGATATTTTGAGGCCGTGTTTTGATCTCCTTTGCATGTCAGTTATGCTATTTCTGAGCAATTTTATTTTTATTGTTTTCCGGTGGTGAGCTTGTTGTCTTACACTCTCGCCTTGATCTTTTCCACTTCCTCTCGCTTTCATGCCTCTTTCTTCCCCTGCCGGGCCGATGGGTTGAGTGTTTTTGTCACAGCTGGTGGATGAGCTGTGTCCATCCCACGCGTGAAACCCCCAGTGGAGACTCCTCAGGGCGGTGGGAGTGCAGAGTCAGCCCCAGGATGTCTGTGTGGGTGCGTCACCCCCCTGCCTATCTCGGTGCCTTACCTGTTTCCAGCCACTGTCATGTGCAGAAAGAAGTGTTGACTCATTAATTATCACGATGCAGGTTATGGTTAGGCAGATGAGTAAAACATCTTCCAAGTGGTGCAGCACCACAGAAAGGAAAGGTTTGCCCTTTAATCACCCAATTCCAGAAATGGTAAAACAAGCAGGGTGCTGCTGGAAGGGGCCACTGGGTGACCACATCAGTTCCAGCTGAGGAAACTCGGCTCCCACCTGAGAAATTCAACTTCTGTTTAGTTTTGGCTACTCAAAACAGATATTCTTCATCCAAAAATGGGGAGAGGGGGAGCTGAGGGAACAATGATGTTTGGCAGCTGAGGAGAGAGAAAGAGAAAGGTGTCTCTTAAACTTTTTCCAGCAAAACCTCCCTTTCTGCACCATACATTTTTTGTAGTTGTTCAAAGTTGATTTTCCGCCACAAATCCTCAATAAGACTTTTTTTTTTTAAATGCAATTTTTAAATACAGAAGACCCTGAATCTAAGCAGCTATCGATGCCAGATTTGTTGTAATCAATCTTAGCCTACATTCAACAGTTGTGGAAGAAATGCACAACCATGAATCATCACAGTTCTGCTTTAGCAGGGTTTTATTGAAGCAATTCATGTGGTGAGATACAGGTCAGAATCTGACACGCTGACAGGATCAGCATTCACATTTCCACAGAGAAGGGGCACAAAACCCAAGCGATGTGACTCCAGGACAGTAGCTGAAGACGAGCAAGCAAGCTGTGACCAGGTAAGTTCTGCACACCTGCAGCAGAGCCAGCCTGGATGAGCGCTAATGAAAGCCCACGGATTCAGTGCAGCAGGGAGAGTTGCAGTAACAATGAATCATTTGTTGTTAGCATTGTACCATCAGGTGGTTAGTGAGGGTTTTCTCTCCAGATAGACTCTTGTCTTCCTGTGGAGCAGCTGGGATCAGCCGTTTGGGGAGGCAAATGAGCGGCATGCGTGCCTTGAGTGTCTGAGCCAGGCTGTGCAGCCTTAGGCTGCTCTGAATAGCCAGCAGCTCCCTGCAGAAGGACAGCACAAACATGCCCTTGCTCACTCTTCCTCACACTTCTGCTCTCTCCTTCCTTTTGCTTCCTTTCAGTCTTGCACTTACTCGATCTGATCTCACGCTTGCCTAACTCACGGTGGGACCACCAAGATGAATGGGGTCAGGCATAACCTTCCCATGGCATGTGCTGGGCTGCTTCCAAGCCCTTGGTTCTAGCCCTAACACAGGGCATATGGTCAGTCAATAGTCAGGTGGCAAGTCCCTGGTCACTTCAGCTAGGGTCAGCAGTCCAAAGGGTCAGATGGGAATCACCTGATAATCTTTCCCAAGGCTTTGTTTCTTATTTATAGCTGCAGGGGAAAGCAAGGACACTTGCAGCAGAGAAAAGACATGCTAAAAGCACTGAAACAACACATGGTGCTCCCATGCAGTGATAATGGCAGTCAGAGAAGTGCTGAAGTTAGATAGCAGGAGGGAAGGGGGGTGTGGATTTACTCAGGTGTAGTTTGGACAGTCTGACCAGCTGATCTCTCTCTTCTCTCCTCTCCAACCCTAGTATCATTATTCTGGGGACCTATCCTATACCTGTTTCCTGGGGTAGCCTTCTTCCTTACTACCTCTGCTCTTTACCCTCACTCCCCTTCTTCAGCCTGAGGTAGCTCTGAGGAGTTCATCAGGCTCGAAGCCATATGCCCGGAAGAGCACATAACAAGTTTTTGTTTTTTTAAAAAACATCAGGATATCAGCTGCAAAGCAAATCTTGCTCATCTTTCCCGGAGAACCTGCTCCCCCGGGCTGGGTTTGACCGTCAGTTTGCAAGTGTGATAAAACAGACAGGAAATTCAGGGTCTGGATTCAGTGCACAGGCACTGCCCTTCAGAGATACCCACGCCTGCTCCAGCTCTGCTGACACACAGCCTGTGAGCAGGACAGTCCCACTCATGTCCTGCATGGCCTGAGTTAATTGTGCTGAAGGGGAAAACAGGTCTGTCATCTCCAGCAGGGACGGAGCTGTCACAGATGCCCTGCTGTGGGTGCCCGAGAGAGCAGGGTAGCTCTGGACAAAGCACAGTTGGTGCCCATCAGTGGCAAAGCAAGGTAGTCCCTCTCCTCTCCTCTCCTCTCCTCTCCTCTCCAG
>VZRF01005175.1:1601009-1676041 GCA_013396875.1 Vireo altiloquus | reverse complement strand
TCCTCTCCTCTCCTCTCCTCTCCTCTCCTCTCCTGACTCTTTCACCTTTGCTTCACACCTCTCTCCAGCTTCTCACACCCAGCCTGTGTCCAAAGTTTAGCAATTCATGCCTGGCAGAGCTTTGTGCTTGCCCTGACGTTCATTATTGTATCACACAGAAACACCTCCTATCCCTGGCTCCTTGCTGTGCTGCGTCTGCTCCTCAGGGAGCACTGGCCCAGGAAGAAAATCCCAGACCAGTTTCTTACAACCCAAGCCCATGCACTGTCCTGCCCTGTCTTTCCACTGTTGTGATTTCTACTGAACACTGCTGCTCTGAACCCCCTTCCCACTCAGAGTCTTGATTTTGGTGCTAACTTCCCCCCCGAGCTGGGTAGCTTTACTCCTCTCGCCATAAATTCACCTCCCAGCCCTGTGCTTTTGCTGTTTTGTCCAGTGCTGCCTCTTTTCTTGAGCAGAGCCAGGAACTAACCAGTGCAACACTCCTGCACGGGCAGCAGTGCAGGCAGGGGAGTGGTGGGGATGCAGGGACAGATTCCAGAGGGTACGAGCAGAGGAGCTCGTCCTGCTCACTCCACTCAGCACAGCTTGATCAGCCTCTTGCTTTTTCCAAGTGCTATATTCCCACATGGAGTGAGAGAGGTTTCAGGAAATTTCTGCTCCTCTCAAAATCACTTCTGATTTTTCTAGTAAAAGCGTCTGCCAGCCTCCTGCCGCCAAGTTGGGTTTTTTTTAATACATATACGATTCAAGCTGCGTTGGCTCTATTCCTGAAGTCTGGCAGGTGCTCAGTGACATATGTTCTGTGATAAATGTTTATTACATAAGTTCATTCAAGCTAACATGGATTTTGAGATATAGTCAGCTCTCATTATACAGCTTGCCTTCAAAGCTCAGTGTCCAGATTATGTCTTTTCTTGTAGGGAAGTCTCCCAGGGTTTGTTTGCTCCTTCCTTGATTTAGCCAACTCTTGATTGGTTCATCAAGGTAGTTAACGAAGCACTCAGACCAACTCAGGGGAGGGGAGGAAAAGGAGCAATTATAACTTCAGCTTGTTCCAGCTCATTATTTTAATCACTGTGTATCATATTTGGTGAAAACATCCCTCTACAAACATTAAAACTTTGAAGCTGTCATCGCTCAGAAACAAAGGGTCTGGTTTCGCTGATCCCCAAGCACTGGTCCTGCCTTAGAGGTGGATTGCATCAGGTTGTTATCACTGTGTCTTGCTGGAGGAACTCCTCCTGATTCCTGCTGTTTCAGGGCTATGGATACAACTCACAGTGTTCAAGATTTCCAAGTGTGTTTGTCTTCATCCCGGCTGTTCTAAAAACTTATTATTATTGTTTAATCTTGTTGTAATAAATTCCAGTCATTTTGTGGGATATTCTTTGGCAGGATGAAATTATAAGTGCTGTACCATAAAATTCTGAGTATCCTGTGCAAGTCCAGGGGAACACTGGTATCAAGTTTCTCTTCTTAATGTGCATCAGATGGTAAAGACCAGGGTAAACTCTTCTTTGCTTTGGATGAAGAGTTTGGAAATGAGAGGAGCCAGAGCTGCCTTGGGGCTGCCTCCCATGTTGCCACGTCTGAACCTCTCTCTGGCCTTCACAAAGTCTCAAACTCATTTTGCTCCCCAGGTTTTGGCAAGGTTCACAAGAGAGGTGCATACATGTGTCCAGGAGCAGTGTGGTGTGCCATTCTGGGGAAAAGCCTTAGCCTTGGCTCTGTGGGACCCAGACCTCCATGTTTGCTCTTAGGGATCAGGCTGATGCTGCATGTTATCACTCTTGATGTGCAAATGCTTGTGCAAACTGGATGATTCACACACATTTTGCAAATGCCTTGTGACTCTAGACACTCTGGTGAATCCAGCCTTGCTGGGGCAGGGCTGGCTTTTGGAGAGTACAGCAGCAATGAAGGTGACTTTTTTTCAGAGGATCACTTTAGCCCCATCATTTGAGAGACCAACATACCAGGCCTGTCTACAGGCAGGTAAAATCCTGGCACAGGAGGAGCCCTCTCCAGTGAGGCTGTCGGGGCTCAGCGAAGGGGAAAGCAGGCTGTGCATTTTACACTTGGTCAGTTAGGGCCAACAGTAACAATAAATATTTTCTAGTCAACACGTGTCTTATCTGACAAATTCTGAAGCAAACGCAGGGCAGATGGGCTGTTGCTAAGTGCCTGTACCTCTCCTGGTCTGCAATCCATGCGTTTTCCTCCTATCCTACATTTGCTCTTCAAGATCGCTTGGTCAGAAACAAACCCAGCTCTGGAGACATGGTAGATCTGCAGATGGGAGGTTTTCAGTTAAGGGACAGCGCTGGGCTATGACATGTGGTTAGAGCTATAATGTGCCTGGGCTATTATGGTTGAAGGGGCAGGGCGCTTTTCATACAGCTGCATAAGATAATATGTCAAGCCTTCACTGAATGCACCAGTTTTAGCAAGACGTGTGCCTGTTATTCAGAGAATCTAAGGTTGAACTTGCTGAGCTGTAAATCTCAGTGACTGGCACGTAGAGCAATTCCAGGGTGTCCTGAAGCGTGCCTAGGAAAAGGAGACATGGGGAGGACATCATCCTTAGAGCCCTTGGGATCAAAAATGCAGACTGGCAAAGATCAGCTGTCTCTGCTCACACTTTGCCTTGGGCTGATTGTGATCAACCTCATGTTTCCGAGGTTTGGAAAGGATAAAATCTGGTGCACAGAAGAGAGAGGATGCAAAAAGGAAGAAAGGAGCATTAAGGGGAAAGCAATGTCACTGAAGACGCCAGACTGGTCTTTGGTTTCTCTCGTATCTTTGGGAGGAATTGGGTGTCCTTTTTGCTAAATAATGCATGGTGGAGAGCACACAAGAGACATCTCCTGCATGAAGGGAAGGAACCCAACTAGAACGGCAATTAACATGCTTTTTCAATTGGTATAGGCCAAAACTCCCCCTCCATGTCCCTTGGAGTGAGCAAAGCTGAAGTGGGTGGCTATCTCAAATGGATATGGGCAAAGCAAGTCATCAAATGTTGTACACCAAATCATCTCTTTTAGGGAATTGTTGCAGAAAAGGCTGTGGAAAACAGAAAAATTTATCTGTGTTAAATCCCAGCTGTGAGAAAATGGCAGGTCTTGAGGGCAAATTTGGCACAGTCAGTCCCAGAAGTCCTGTGGGGTCAGGGTTTCTCTGCTGGGACAGGGTCATGCTGGGAGCAGGGATGGGAGCAGGAGTCAGTCATGAGGTGGGAAAGGAGCCTTACTGGATACCAGGTGGTTTTGTATAATCTGGAATTGAATAAGAGCACTGAAAATAATAAACCAGAACCCCAGGAAGAGCTGGTTAATTAACCAGTCTCTCCTGTGACCTTCTCCTGCGAGGCTCCCTCTTTGTTGTAACTGGTGTTCAGCCCCTAAAGAGGTCAGGAAGCACCTGCACTGGTATTTGCATGCACTACAAGGTTTTTGAGGCAGGGACTGTCCTTCGGTGGCTTGTGCTGGCAGCCTTCAGAGCCAGAGGTCCTGGCTGGAGAACACCTGCAAGGCAAACCTTAACAACCAGGTGCCCATCTCAGCCACTGGAGGTGAAGCATCTTGTCTCTGGCTGGGCAGATGACTCAGACCCAGAGCAAATTAGAGTTAGCTTGGGTGGAAGTGTGATGTGAGTGTCTAGCCACCACTTGTGGGGAGGTTCAGTCACATCATCACAGTTCCATTAAGAGTGATGCAGGCATTCTCCACCCGCAGAGAATTTGGCCCAGACCTTTTTAGTCAGATACTTTTGGTTGTTTGATTTCCCTCTGCATTAAAGACATTAACATTGTAAGTGCCTTAGATGTTGATGTGACGCATGGACCAGTGGAGATGGTGGTTTTGCATGTGCTGACATTCAGCCCCTCTGAGAAATGTCCCAAACACCAAACTGCTTTTGGAGTATCATTACCCCAAAAAAAGCTGCCACTGTGCTGAAATTAGAGCCAAGATCACTCTTCAGAGAAGCAATTTACCTGACAACCCAGATCCTTGGGGAATATGACATTAGCATGGTGGCTATTGTCAGTCAGTCTGCTGCTGAGGGCTCCCTGATCTGCAGGCATTTGAGTACTCCCCACTCTGGAATAGGCCACTTAAAGCGTTTTAAAACTCTCAGATTCTGAGAAATTCAGTCTAAATATTTCAGGAGGCACAGTGAGGAATAAGACTGAGAACAGTACCACTGGAGATGGATGTGTCTTCAGGGCTTGCAGGAGCACTCACTACAGGGTGCTTCAGGGCTTTGTGAGCCTAGGTTAAGTTCACAAGCCCCATGGACTGTAAATGAAAAGTATGATGCTGCTTTGATGTTTATTTGGTTTTTCAGAGGGTTCGGGATTCAGGCTTTGTTATTGAATGGGCATGTGCTTTTCAGGCATGAAGCAATTCCTTCTGTTCTCTTTCCTGTAAAAAGGTCTGGCAAATACTTGTTTTTGCTGCACAAGCCTTAGGATTAAGCTTTACAAAGGCAAGTCTTCACCAAGGGGCCTCCATTTCAGCGATGCTTGAGCACAGCTTGCAGGAGCAGCCTCTCCTTTGGAGGTCTCCAACTGCTGCATCCTTCAAAGATCTCTCCAGAGAGATGCCCCAGACACAGAACCTCTTAAAGGTCTGGTCACTCCTGAAAGCCCTGGTATGCCTGTAGTGTGACTTTGCTCTCTTCTAGACTTTTGCTCTTGCTCGTTCAGCCCATCCTCCAGTCCATCATTACTTCAGCTCTTGGGTGAATTCTCTCACACACCTTTGCTCTGCTGACTTTCCTATTCAGGAAGTGGATGCAGGAATCAGCCAAGACACTGGTTGTGGTGGATTAGGCATTAAGTAATTTGCATTTCCTCACCACTGCCAATTACTACTATTGCAGCAAAAGACAGAGTGCACATGCCGACTGTGGCTGCTGCTCCTGATGGGAAAACCAGAAGGGAGCACTCCTTCCGTCATAACATTCGCTGTGCACACTGACTGCAAGTCCCTGCATGCTGTCAGCTTGTTTCATGTGCCTCTCCTTCACCACAGCCATGTGCAGGCTGTACTAACCACCCCAGCTCCCTCAGAAGCAGTTTGGGGTTTGACCAAAGGAAAAACACCCTCCTTGGGAAAGAGCTGATGTGCTGGGAAGTCATTTTGTCAGAGCTGCTTGTTTAAGCACGTGGAGACAACTGCTCAGGGTCAGCCACGGATAACAAGCCTTCAGATGACAAATGGCAGTCCTTGGCTGTACAGTAAGGGGTGTATGTTCCCAGCATGCTCCCTCTGAATTATTGCAATGGCAGCACTCACTTCCCTTCTCTGGGAAAGAAACAAGAGCAAAGCAAGCAAGAACTAGCAGCAGATGGTCCCTCCTGTGCCCAGATCGTTCCAGCCAAAACAAATCTACATCCCCAGCTGAAGGGAAGGGTACAGGAATAGAACAGGAGTGTGACTCAGATCCAGTGACTCAGACAGCAAGGCGAGGGGAGAGAGGGAGGGGGAGAGACTGAACCTGGCGCAAGAGCCTCTTACGGATGACAGTGATTATTGCTATTATTCCTGCGAGTGCTTGCGGGCACTGACAACTCTCACTCCTGTTCTCTTTTTTAGAGTTGTTTTTCTCCTTTTTTTTTTTTTTTTTGCTGTGTCTCTTTCTTTCTCACTCTTCCCTTTTGTGGGAAAGCTGTGAGCACCCTCCTCTGCATATTTATCTGTTTGTGAGATGGTAAATAGCTGGCCAAACACTTGTGTGCCAGATATCAGATAGGCTCAGCTGCTTGCATGCCAGCAGAAAATGCCACATACCCATCTTCCCTCTGTCGGGGTAGCAGCCTGCGAGATTCCAGGCACGGTCCCCAGGTCTCCTCCCCTCTCTCATCCCCATCCACTGGCCTGTGGCACTTCTGCCATGTGCCTTCCCACAGCAGGGGCTGTGTTGAATGAGGATGATGTTTGCCCAACCTTAGCAAGTCAGATTTTGAATAATGAGCTCAGGTGATGAACTGTTGGTATTATTCTGTCAGAGCTGCCATGCAGGTCAGATCGGCTGCTGTCGTTTACTCAGGGCTAAGATGTTTTTGCGGGGCTTGGTTTTACCATGGACGGATGGATTTACATCTTGATACCCCTTAGATTATATGAAAGGCTTTGCAAAGCTCCTGAAAAGCACTATCACTAGAAAAACTAGGCCATTGGGTGAGATCATGCATTAAGCACTAGGGGCTGGCTGAACAATCTGTCCCAGAAACCAGCCTTGGATTAGTGCTGTGCTGTGCTCTGGCCCTTGGCACAAGCACAGGTGGGACGAAGGGCCCAGATCCTGCCTGACCGCGTCGGAGGAAAATTACCCTGTGGAGCAGAACATCCTGCCTTGCCAGGTGCCCTGGTCCTGAGCACGAGGGGGCTGAGCAGGGAGCAGAATGTCCTATGGAAACCCAGACTCTGCGGTGCACCAGCAGCAATTCTGTTTCTCCATCTCCATACCTGGTCATCCCCTGAGTGCCTTCCCCACCCACCAGGGCAGAACTCAGAGGATTCTGATTTGTGTCAGATCCCAAACTGCTCACTAACCCCACCAAATGAGGTCTATCTCATGGCAATACACTCTGTGAGGACTGGCACTGTATGCTGATAACCCTGAGCTAAGTTTATAGTTAAGAGGTATAGTGAGCACACACAGCTTGTGAGGTGCAATTGTGTCCACTGGGATGTTTGGAAGAGCCAGAATGGCTGGGAAAAAATGGTCTCACTGATTTCCAGCTAAACCAGGTGCCCTAAACTGAGTAGACTGTGACTGTAGTGGGTATCCCATACTCATTTTGGATTTCATGGGTGACAAGCACTAGAATACATCTCCTTTAGGACACAGAGGTGCTTGAATATGACATCCTCTCTCCTGAAGTGTGTCCCATGACCAGTACAGTGCCTCTGGACTCAGCAGAGCAGGCTGGGGACTTACAGCTTACTCATTACAAGTGCAGACACCAGCACCCCAGTCCTAAACTGAGGGGTCCTCAGGGACAGAGACGGGGCACAGAAAGCAGCATGTGCCAGCCCACGCACTGCTCACCAGCCAGCGAGGGCTTCAAGAAAGCCCTGTGGTCACTGGCCCAGCCAACACACCTGGGCTGAGGGAACACAACCCAAAACTTGAGGACCCCTGCCTTCTGGATTTGGAGAGTTTTCTCCTTGGGGTAGCAAAGAAGGCAGAGACTGTCAGACCTTGGGTGACTGCTGTGGGGCATCAGGGACATGGGATTTGAAAAGAAGAGACAGGTTGTATTTATATTAAAATATATATAGATATTATTATATAAACTCTATAGCTATTTTTAAATTTGGTACCCACTCTGGGTTTCATTAAACCAAACAGGATACAGGAGGTAAAACATTCTTCAGGGCTACATGATGTAGAGGCCCAGTGAGTTGTCACACATGAATGGCTTTCCCCTTCTTTGCATGTGTTGGTGAGGCCTTGGCACGTTACAGGCCATGGCAGTGCTATATTTTCACACATATAATATGCTGGTTCTTTTTAAAAAAGTGATTCAGCAGTAATGCAGTCGGCATGCACGTGTGAGTAACTCAAGGGGAAATTTAACGTAAAGCCCCTTCTCCCCAGTTGCTGCTCCAGCCCTGCTAAGGGCATGAAAATACAGCACGTTTTCTTCTCCTTTTGTTCTTGACCACCTCGTATAGTGCTGTACAGGATGAACTGCTTAAATGAAGAAAGATGAGGGAGAGATCAAAGACTTTATGGTCAGGCCATCAATCTATGCTGTCCATGTTGGGTGAGAGCTGAACCTTTCTTTCCCAGCCCAAGCCAATGCCTCGGAGGCACAACCTTTATGAGCAGATACTCTAATTATAGCTCTGATGCTGTATCTGCCACACTGTTGTTATACCCAGAGGCTGTTTCTGGGGGAAAGTTTGGATGACCTAGATACGGTTTTTTGGTTCTTGCAGGGAAAACAGTGTCTGAAGTCAAGACATTCGGGTGGGAATCAGGGGTTATTCTACAATCCAGCTCTAGCCCAGACTTGCTTTGTAAGTTCACTAAGCAACAGGGATGCTAACTATGGTGACTGAGGGTGCTGTCCATATGAACAATGCATTTCTGTGTGAGAGTGGATTGCTACCAGGACTGAGAGCGTTTAGGTGCGGAGGAACCAGACTTTAATCTGACCCACAAAATGCATAACAATTGCTCTTATCCATCTATCCTTTACTTGTGCTCACCTAAAGCACCTCTTCCAGAAAGGTGTCTAGTCATGATCTGAAGATACCAAGGCAAGGAGAAGCAGCCCCTCCCCTTGGTCATTTGTTCCAGTGGTTGATCACCTCTTTGCTAAACACATGCACCTTGCAGCTAATTTGAATTTGTCTGGTTTCAGCTTCTTGCCAGTAGTGGTTGGTGTTTATGCTATTCTCTACTACACTGAAAAGCTCTGTTGCACTCTGTTTTCATCTGATGGAATTACTTATATGCTGATCTTAACTCACCCTTCGATATTCCGCTCCTTCCCCTTTTGGGTGCATGAAACAGATCAAACAATTTCAGTATCTTGCTCAAAGGCATTTTCTCTACTCCTTAATTCATTTCTGTGGCTCTTCCCTGCCCTCACTTTAACCACCTTTTGAATATTAAAATGTGAGCCCCAGGCCTGGTTGTGTTATCTTATCCACTTTAGTCTCAACGCTTTATGTGGAAGAAAATTAACCTCACTGATCCTACTTACTACTTTCCCTGTCTGCTTAATCCCAGGCAGCCCTTGCCCCCATTTGCCAGGAGAGGTGTCTGTGCTGAGCCACTCATCCATAGCAACCTCCAGCCCTCACTCAGGAGCTCTCCTGCACATGCAGCCAGTCCTGCTTATAATGAACAACCTTCCCTCTTCCTCCCTCCTGGACTGCAGGAATGCAGTCCAAGTGAGCCCTGCTTACCCACTGGCCACCAAGCCCTGGCACGGCTGCCTCTTCAACCACCTCACCACCAAAGATGGGTATCAATGCCCTTTGTCAGTGGCTCTTTTGCGTTGTCTTCCAGACTGATGATAAAAAAACACAGGGTAAAGCAGGACTGAGTCCCAAACCTGCTTGGAATTTGTTGTTCGGTGATGAGTTCTCACTGACAACAACATTTTGAGATCTGTCAGTTATCCAGATCTCAATCTGTCTCACATATCCTCTGGTTCATACTATTCTGTGCTATTTTTTAAGCAGGATGTCATGGTTTTAGCTCAATCCCCCTAGTAGAAAATCTAAGTATAGCATATCTGCGTAGTTACTTTTATCAGGCAACTTTGTAATCTCCTCAAAGAACTAAATCAGGTTTGTTAAGTGCTATTTTCTCTACAACAACATTGAATCACATTCACAGAAGAGGGGAATGGTGAGAAGCTACTAAGTTTATTATTCTTAAACTTATTCTTCTTATTATTATTTTATATATTCATTTGCTAAGATGGGAAAATCCATCTTATATTTTTGGTCTCCTGGATGTAGGACGTAGCATCAGAGCCAGTGAGCAGGACCACAAAGTCCCCTGTCTTAGGTGACCCTTGGGGGTGGCAGTGGCTTGGTGAGTGCAGAGCAGAGCAGTGGGTTTGCATTGGGGAACACAGCCCAAAGCAGCTGATTCTTGTGAGGTCCAGGCAAGGCTGAGGCTGCTGTCGCAGGGGTACATCTCTGCTGGGCATCTCTTGGGTTTGGGGATGTGCCACCAAACCATGCTTGCCTGAAGCCCCAGCTCCAGGACAGAGGAGTGGGAAAGGGCTCTGCCCCTCCCTGCTCCTTCCACCCTCCTCCAGGCGGTCTGTCAGTACCTGATCAGGGAGATACCATGTCTTCATGGTGATCAAGATCTGGAGGAGAAAAAAAAAAGGGATGTTCTCAGGGGTTGGAGGCACCTGCACAACTTTTCTCAGGCAGTCTTTCCTGCAGAACTGCCTGAGAATGGCTATGCTCAAGTCCCCTGAGTCAGCCCAGCTTTAGTATGCTATAGAACAAACCAAAACCTTTGGGCCTGAAGTTTCACTGGTTGAGTGAACATCCTACAGGTTTCTAACATTGCCCTAAGCTGGCCTGCTTGGTGAATTTTCCCTGGTGAAAGCTGTAACAGCTTGCCTCTCCTTCCCAGCTACAAGGGTGCACTGCAAGGAGGCAGTGGAAGATTGTGCAGCACCTGCAAGGACCTCGTCCCCTTCTGTGTGGGATGTGTTAGCAGCTGAAGAGCTGAGCTCCTGCTTTTCTTTATGCGCTCTCCTGACTCAGCCGATCTCTGTTACAAGCACAGCTGCACTCGAGAGAAGAATATTTTATAAAGAGAGTTCAAACTGGCGCTTCTGCTGTGGTAAGTTTTCAGCTACCACCTCTGAAGCACATCCTTCCTTCCTGATGGCCACGTCAAATGGTTTTGCAAAGACACCGTGGAAAGGAGGCCCAGATATGCAGTGTTTGATGGCCTCCTCGTCTGCAGAAATGCTGAGTGTCCTCATCACTTCCTGTTTTTGTGCGATTATCAACAACAAAACAAGTCTGAGGGATGATCTGATTTAATCAATTAGAAGAGAAACACCCCAGCCTATGCCTTCTGAACACCCCAGGATGTCACTGGCCTTGGGGTCATGGGGGATTGGGAGGCCAGGTTTTGTTTAATTCGAGCTTTAAGTCTTTCCTAAGAAGATGGGAGCTCTCATGATTTGTGTCACAGTAACCAAGATCTAAAAAAATATGCCATGTTTCCACTGCAATTTTCTGTCTCAGATGTGCCAGCTGCTCTTTTTTCACACTTTTGCTGCACATTTACGAGAGTGAGAAGGAATGCACACACACACACGCACATACACACAGCTGCAGCCGTGAGACCAGCCTGGCCTTAGCCCACACAGTGCTGTTAAGCCCAGAGATGTATTTAGTTAGAGCAGAAGAATGAAAGAAAAAAAAAAATTGAAAGAAAGAAGTGTTGGTGTAACTATGTCTGGATTCCCAAACACCTGCACCAGGGTTTCCTGATATTTCTGCAGACATTTGCATCAGAGATACAGCTGCCACAGTGCTCACACAAGACCTTAACCTTCATTTGATCGTGGCTCTATTCTCCTTTCATTTTCTCTAACTTAAAACAGCTGAAATCTCTTGTGCACCCAGAGCTGCAATGGTTGGAGTCCATACTCATGAAAAGTACCCAAGTCTATTACACCAGTTTAACATCATTTAGTCAAAGGGCTGCAGGAGGCTGTATGTGCTCTGTCAACTTAGTTTAATTTGAATACATGAAGAACAAGCTTAAACCACTATCTGTAATGGATTTTAAATAAGACTGAAAATTTGTGTGCAGAGAAAGCCTAATTTGATGGCATTGTAGCTTTAGGAAGGGCAGATCTTTCTTGCTGTTTTTAGGGAAGAGACAAGTTTTAATTTGTGGTATTTTTATTTCCTCTGCACTATTGCTCTCAAGATGAAGACATTAGTTTTTCAGATGATGAGAACTTAAGTAAGATAACCATGGCCAAATTCCCACCTTCCAAATACATTTTAACAGGCTTTTCTTCTGAGGTGTTTAGAGTCTTCTCCTTCTACTGGCTTTTCTGGGGCTTGACAATACTCACCACTGTGGTCTCTTACTGAAAACTGCCCAGGTATGCCACAGCTGCCTTAGACAAGTAGTGCCAGGAGTGAGAAATGTGTCAGGCAGCTTGTTCATTCATCTTTCTCAGCTTAGAAAAAAGAGAATGGGGACTACCACTTGGTGTTTCTACATGGTTTCACTCTCTAGTTCTCATGAGGTAGCAAAAAGCTGAAGATTCTTTAGAGGAAGTCAAGCAAACAATTTCAAGGAGATTTCTTAAAAAAAAAACCACCAACAAAAAATGAAGAAAAAACCCAGAGCAAAACAAAACAGCATCGTCTGAAATGTTTCTTTTTTCTTGGAGATTCTGTAAAACCCCTTGCTTAACTAAACGTAGATTGGGGACCTACACCAACCTGAGAGCTTCCTTTAATTAAAACCTCATCCGCAATTCAACTTAGAAAAAAACACAATGGCAACAAATACAAGCTTCAGAAAAATAATGAGATGATATCTGTTCTTTAGGCAAGACTCCTTTGTCCTGAGTTCTAGAGAGCTGGTTATTTAAGGAGAGAATTATGTGAACAACTAAGATTAAATAGAAGCAGCAACACACCCTGATGCAAGCTTGAGGGTGTTGAAATTGCTCTGCTCTTCTCCCCAAAGACATTGCAGATCCCATTTCTTGAACACTGTTTATGTCGAAAGTGCTCACATTCTGCTTTCCTCTACAGCCAGTTCACTGCTCTCTGCAGTCTCTAAAAGCATCATCAAGCGTTTCCTCATTAGATAATATCATCACACACCCTAATGATTAGGCTCAATGAGTCACCTTCCTTTTTGGAGACCTGTATTCAATCCAAAATTGTGTATCCTCTCTCTCTCTTGAAGAGAACTCCCTCCACACAGAGATGTCTCAGGAGACCAGCCCAGCTGTAGCAACAAGTTCATTAGCCAACCTATTGTGGTGGATTCTGAAACCCCTCTGTGAGATGCCAGAGACAATCCTGCCGGTGCCAGGGTTAGGGGTGCTGTGTGCTGGGAGCAGTGTTGACACTTCAGAAAGGGGAGCCCTTGCCTCAAAGAACTCTGGCATCTGAAAAGCAAGAAGCCAGCTAAGTGGTTAGTGAAAGGCTTCGGGGATCAAGGGGATGATAAGCAATCAGAGTAACTGTGGGCACTTGGGATGACTAGAGAGAAGGGACTAAATATACCAAACCTATGGGGAAGGATAAGAAAGAAGAAGAAAATGCTGAATTGAGATGATGAAACTTTTGTAGGCAACAAAGCAGAGGCTAGTAGAAGAGGAAAAGGGATGGGTCCCTCCTGTTTGATTACAAAGGCCTTTTCCTGTCATCTTGCTTGCAGAACAGGTTTTATTATTTAGCTCATTTTTTTATTTCAGGCAGCATTAGCAGCAATTATAAAAATAATGATATCTCTATTGCCATGTGCACTATTTACATTCCTGTAAAGCCTACAGTCTGTAGGCAGGGGCTGGGAAGAGGGCCCTTCTCCAGGGTCTGTGGCTAGCAGAGGGGAGAGGCTGGGTACAGCTGTGACCCGTGGCCACCTGCACAAGCAACCAGCTTAGCTGGGACAGCAGCCAGGAGGGGAAAACCTGTCACTCTCACTAAAGTTTTCATCAAAGGGCTTTCCTGCCCCTCTCCTCCAGCAGTAGTGAGTGGTGGACTCTTCAGGACTTTTGCTGGTTTAATTTATTTTTATTTTACAAACATTGCAAAAACCATATACTTCCCCAGGGACATGGCTGTTTGCATCCCCTTGCTCACAAGTATTTATAGGGCTTCCCTCTCTGCAGCTTCTGAATGCCTTGTGTTTTTAATTGGATCTACACTCAGATTTACCCCTCCCTTGCAGGGTAGTTTTGTGCAGGCACACATGGCTGAAACTGAGGCAATCAAGTCCAAAACATAAATCTAGAAGTGGCCGCCTCAGGTGCCATTTAACACCTCCAACATCCCGAAACCAGGTGGAGAAATACCTCAGTTCCCAGAGGGACACTTTCTAGAAGATGTTTTCTAAACATATGTAAGACTTGCTCCAAACAAGTTGCTGCCCTTTCAGGGAGGATGTTTGCATGTTCCCTCTCACTCACCCAACCCACTGATAGGATGTGCCACCGTGCAGGAGCACATCCCCACTGCCAAGCCACAGGGCATGACTCCCTGGTGTTCCTGGTGAAATAGTGACTCACTGCAGCCTCCTGGTTAAGGAACTCACCTCCAGTATCAAATGAGGTGTATTTCTTCTCCGCATAGAATCACAGAATGGTATAACCCTTTAGACTGGAAAAAACCTCTAGGATCATCCAGTCCCACAATCAACCTAACACAGCCGAGCTCACCACTAAACCAAGTCCCTAAGAACCACATCTACACATCTCCTAAATACTTCCAGGGCCCATTCTGAATTAGGTACCTCCTCCCCTTTGTACACCAGGTCCCTGGAAATCCCTGCCACCACCGGGGGTTTTATAGCAGAGGATGGAGATGTGGGACCAGCAGCCTCACGTGACAAGTCCCTGGTCACAAAACAACCCTCCTCTATGGCAACCTGGGTGCTGCTGCACCAAGGGGCTGGAAAGGTGCCCATTTTGGGAGTGTGAGTGCTGGTCAGAGGCCTCTATACCCTCTGTACCTGCAGTACAAGCCATGCAAAGGGAGCTTTGAATGGAAGGTTGCTAAAACCATTGGCTGCTGGCTCTCACAGAGGACAGCAGCTTGCTTGGAGCTCACTTATACTCGTCCTGTCTTTTTCTATCCCTGGGGAATCAAGTCTCCCTTAAGCTGCCTTCCTCATGCTACTGAGGGCTTGGGGTCCACCTGGCTCTGTGGACCCAAGATATTTCTCCCCAAGAAGGAAATCTCTCTTTTACTTCCCTCCTTTCTCAAGCATTGCTTAGGTTTCATTGTTCTCATCATCAAAGAGGACTTCTCAAACACTGTCCCAGTAAGTCCTGCCTGACAGAGGAGGTTTTGTGCCCTGCAAACCAGGGAGAGGCACAGCTGCTCTGTTTTCTGTCTGTTCTGCCTTGATAATTTTTTGCTCCCAGTCATCCACCTCCTCCTAGGTCTTTTCTCCAGAGGAGGTACTCTTGTCTCCCTGTCATTGTTTCATAGACACATGCTCAGAGATTTCCCAATGGTAGTATGTGGCAACAATGAATCCCCAGTGCACGGAAATGCACATGAAATTGTATTAGTCACACACAATTAGGCAACGCACAGTCACCATGCAATCAGGGGAAGCCTAGATGCAGATTATTGAGGTGCAGAGGTTTTTGATGAAGCGTATTGTCACCCAAAAATGCTAATATATGAGAAATAAAGCATTTTTCCTGAAAGGGTTGTACTGGGCAAATTTTTCAATTTGAATTGTATTTTAAAGGTTGGAAATTGCCCTTTTATCATTTCCGAAATGAAAAATTCATTTCATTCAAAATTACTTTTGATTTCACAATTTAAGCTAATGAGGTTTTTTTTAACATGGCTGAATACAAAACACTTCAAAGTCATCAAAATGAACCAGTGTTGATTGCCCCCATAGAGCTTTTTTTCACACTTCTTTTGTAAAAATGCTTATCATCACCTATATTTTCATGCAAGGGAAAATGTTTAAACACTGAAAACATTTGCAGGACAGAGCAATCATGAGTTGCTCAGCTCTAACGCAACAGCAATTTCACCACCTCCTTGTTACATGATTGTGATATGCAGTCTTGTCTTCTTGACATCTTCCAGAGGATTCTTGCTTTCCTTAGGAGAAGTTCCTGGCTATGCAGTGTTTACAAGCTGCAAATCCACACCAGACCTTTCAGGACACTTGCTAGACCACGCAGAGATGGAAGAAATGGATGTGGTTTGATTTACCCGAGCTGGGTGGGGTCTCAGTGGGACTCAAATGGTATTGACAAAGCAAAGGGAGACCTTTGCGTGCTTTTCAGTCTCCAAGTGAGATTTCCAGCATTGTTTCCAGGCTGCAATCGGAGAATTACCCATCATTATAATTCCATTATAATAACTGGAGGCATGTTCAGTGGCTCAGCATGTTTCCCAGAGGTGGAATGTTTGCACATGCTGAAGGTGCTGCTGGCCAAGATGTTCCCTGGGACACAGGACCATGGGGGGCTGGGAATGCAGCCACATGTGCTTGGAGGGAGCACCCTGAAATTCCTGTGTGGCATCTTGCTGATCTCCATGGAGCCCTCTCTTTGGAAAATAAAGCCAAAAAACTCACTCAAAAAAAAAAAAAAAAAAGAGGTTATCATCCTGACCAGTGTCTCCTCTGCATTTCCTTGGATTTTCCCCTCCATCTGCACCCCCTGCTCTTTGGATCATACCTACAGTGTCACCCAACATGTTCAGCTGCCACAGCAAGGCCACATTTGCAGGACAGCCTGGGAGGTCCCTGGGCACTGCTGAGGTGACCAGGACCATTAAACCACGTGGTCCCTGGGAGCTGCTGGAATGGGGAGCAGCAACATCAATTAGAGAGCAGCAAAGGGGAATTAATTGCTGGGATCAACCTCTTAGGTGCTGTTTGCTCTTTGGAGCTTCAGCCAGAGTATGTGGCTTTAGCAGCCTCGGGGTCTTGCTGATGCAGTTGGAAGTTCTCTAGAGTAAACCTTAATAGCATAATATTTGTGCTTTTGAGTTACCACAGGATGAGGGGATGTTGGGGGGTGCCTGACCTTTGTGTAAGTGCCCAGTGCAAGGCACCAACACAGACAGTAAACTGCTCAGCTTGGGAACAGATGCAAAGGAATCTGCACCTCAGTCTTTTCCCTTCCTGAACCATCAGTTTTTCTCCCTTGCTGTACAGAACAATTTATAACCTACCAAGAAACACTGCATCTGATGCTGACCAGAATTCTTTTTAAAAGTTCTTGCATAACGTGGATGAAACCAAAACTATAGTGTGCTACAAACCAAGGTAATCCCAAATGCAGTAAAAAACTGAAAGACTGGGATTTCCCTAAGACTAGATTTATGTGTCCAGGCTTCAGAGGAGTGAGGTGACAGCTAGAAAAGAAGGCTGCAATGCCTCATCAGCCATTGAGAACATGACAATAAACAATTTGTTTTGAATTATCTTGCATTCAGTATTTTACAGTAGGAACAAGACAGGGCATAAAACAGGAAGTGCAGAGTAAAAGCCCACTATCCACAAGCTTTTCTCTGCAAGAATAAATAAACTAAGATTAAAAAACCCCAAACCAGCAGCATTAAACTCCAAAATGTTTATGTTTAAATACTATATTTATGTTCTCTTTTGAAATGCTCGTTTCAAACTCAAGAGGCAGGGCTGCTCACATGCCCAGCTGGCAGCATCTCTCCTCCACTGAAGCAAGAGTTGTATCAGTCATCTGATTCTCATCTTACATAACACAGAGCTCTGCCTGGCCACACTGCAGCTGGACAGGGAGAAAAGAACCTGAGCTTTGCTGAAACACGTTGTCACAGTGCTGCATAAGTGTTGGTTTGCCATGGTGTTTCCAAAAGTTAATTCCAGTAAAGGTACACAGGGTGTTCAACCATATCAAGAGTTTTCTCCTCCAGCTGTAAAAATTAACAGCAGTTGGATTGCTCTGAAGCCACTTGTTCCTGGACTCATTCTTCCACGTGGGCTATCCCTTTCAGAAGGTCTGTGTGTCCCATGTAACCTGAAAGGTAAAGTGCATACATATATATATATATATATATATATATATATATATATAAACACACCTGTACATATGTCTGTGCTTATACACACACTCAGATACTTGTCACGTGTACACATCTTGGAGAGCCCAGCCATTCCACCTTGGCTCAGGGAGCAAAGGTCTCCAAACAGGACCCAGCTGTCACTTGCACAAAGAATGTCTCCCCAAGGCAGTCTAGCCACCTCTGATACTTGAAGATCCCTGGTACTCAGAGGCTGAAAGGCAGAATCAGGGCCCATCCTGGGTATAGCTGAAAAGCAAAAAAATGTTGTTTTGGCTGCTCCCCAGAATCTGGCAGCCTTGCTCAGAACCTCCCACACCACTGCCATGCCCACAGCTGGTACCCAAAGTTTCCCCAAGCATTTTGGTTAACAAAGATGGCCTGACCAAGAGGAAATGAAGCTCTTCCTTTTTTCTTTTTCTCCTTTATGCAATCGTGCATAAAAATTGTGTCTCTCTTGTCCTGTCACCACAGAGGAGATGTGGTTGCTGGATCCTGCGGTTGCCTCCCACCACCCTCTGAAGCAGCCGTAGAGGACTGTGCTTAGACAGCCCAGAGGAACAGCAGGAATTCCAGTCCAGCCACAGCGTGGTCTCAGCCTTCAGATGCAGGTTCCTCAGTGGTCCTTAAGAGCCCTTAACATAGGTGTAGGTTTGTGAACCTGCCCCATTTCCATGTTTGTAAGAGTTCTTTTTTGTCCTAGTGTAGCAGGAGTGCTTATGCACTTTCTAGTGATTTGAATTTTGTTTGTTAAAAAGACCCCAGCTTGCTATTATGTAGGCTCTGCACAGGAGCATCCCATGTCACTCTAGAGTTGGTTATAATGTAAATAGGAAAGTATTCATCAGGAGAATAGGAGAAACATCTTTTCCTTACTCCCCCTAACTTCGAGAGCTCAAGGAAATCTTTCTCAAAAGAACAGCAAGACTTGGGGCTTTCTCCTAATGCTGCCTTTGAAGTGCCTTCTCTTTTTCTGTCTAAACACTCACAACAGCATCTGTACTTGGTGTATCCTCAATGAACTAATTTGTCCTGGTATGTGAAATTCAAGCCACCATGAGTCCCTTTCTGCCTCGCCTCTCAGATATGTGTCCATACCACAGGAACTGAGCACTTCCCAGGACTGTCAGGCAGATGCTGCTCAATTTATGGAGCTCTTCTATCCCTGTCCTTTTCCAAGTAGAGGAGACTTTACTCAGGACAGGTTTGCACAAAGAGGGGTTTACATCTTAAGGTTTTTTCACTGTCTGTGAGCTTTTGCTGCTCTCTAAATACAACACGGAAGCTCTACAAATTGCTATTCTATGTATAAACCAAATCACCTGAAAAACTTGCTTCTCCATTGACCTTTCCAATCCATTGAGCTTTTATGTGACTTGGATGCTTTCTTTAGCTAAATATTTATATAGTAAACATTCAATGTATGGATGATTGTTAGGGCTGCAAGCTCTGTGGGACAGAGCACAGGTTCTGTTCTGCACCTTGCACAGCCACAGCCAGCACAATGCACAGCTACAGCAACAACATTCCTATGGCTTTGTCAGGCACAATGGCTGGCTTTGTCAGGCACAATGGATCTGTTGTCATCAATTGCTCTGAAAAAGAAGTTTCCAAAGAAAGAAGTTTCACCTTTTCTGCGGTGTCTGAGGAGAATAGAGGGGGTGAATTCTATCACGACAATATTAGAAAGAAGATGAGTCAAATATGCCACAAGGGTGTCCATCAAAGAGCAGAGATAAAAGTACTGAATTCCAGCGGCAAATTGTGCCTGGCAGACACGATGAAATAATGCTGCTTGAAGGGAGTGAGGGGAAGTGTCACGGCACCCCAGGTGTCAGAAGTGCCTCTCTGAGCTCCAGAAGAGTGAAGTTGTCTTCACTGCAGCGCTGCAGACTTTCTGTCTGACGCTGAGTGAGTCACTGACGTGTGGCTCACTGCAGGAGTGCAAGTGCCTGACTGCTGGGGGAATCAGTGCAGGTCAGATGCTGAAAAAAATTTAAGGATCTGAGTGTCTTCTCTCCTGTGACGTACAGATAATACTTCCTCTATTCCTTTGCATGGTAAGGTCTTTGAGGAATTAAGTGATTTATGCTCAATACTGCAGATTCAAGTCCTGAGCTTTGGGGACACTCTTCACTGCTACTTTGGTACAGCAAAAACCGGGAAAGTCCAAAATTTGCTTTGCTGTTTGTGGAGAGGTAACAACTTGTGGGCGTTGGAGCTCCAACACAACCTCCTCTGCCTTGGGCAGGGTGGGTAAAAGCCCACACAGGTCCAGATGATGCACAGAGAAACATGACCTGGCACACTCAGTGGCCCTATCTCTGCTACAGGGTGTTCACAAGGGAGCTCTGCTGTGCTCCACTTCATGCAAACAGGACTGCCATGGTCCTGGTGGGGCAATGCCTGGGTTCCCCTCTTGCAGAATGATGGGCAGAACCACAGTGCCTGGGAAGTCCTTCCCTGATGGATCATCCGTGTCTGCAGGGCACACACCATGTGGCCCAGGGCTTGCCAGCCAGCCCCAGAGGAAGCTGCCTGTGCTGTGAAATGAATTTTTTAACCAAGAAACAAAGTTTCCTTTCCTGTAACCCCAGACTTATGAGTCAGCACTTCACACATCAATTATTTACAACAAAAAGCAAGAAAAGCAATTTTAAGATTTTGTAGGATGGAGGGAAAGTGGAGACATAGCCCACACCACTCCTAAGTTAAATGTATTCCCTTTCACTGCTCTGCAGGTCCCCAAGAAATTCTCTTTGTCTTTGTACAGTCTTCTGTGCGTAGCATCTCCAGGCCTCCATTTATACTTAGCCTCAAGGTCAATGCAAAGCAAACATGTTTTACAGTTAGGGAAACTAGGCACAGGGAGCTGAAATAATTTGGCTCTGCCTTTAATTCCCCATACCAGCGATGTCAGGATCCAAAAGCAGCACGTGTGCACTCCCTCCTAGGAGACACAGGAATTCATGTAAGGACACCAATCCTGTTTGTGCAAGGTAACTGGAGGCTTTCATTTATGCACCCTTTGGTAATGACTGCACACCTCTGGACTGTAAATTAAAATTGCTTTGAGTCACAAGGAAAATCCATGCAACCTGCAACCTGTGTGTCTAACTGTGCTGCTGAACATGGAGCCACGGCGGCTAACGGGGCCTTCCCTAAGTGACAAAGGCATCGTTTGCTGCCTAATGTCTTATCCAGATTCCAAGAGCTGTTTGGCTGCTGTGATGGTGTTATGAGGTGGTGACAAAGGATGCAGGAAGTTCTTATGAGGAGGACGCTGTGACGAGGAAGCAAACAAGATGAGCTGTTAATGAAAGACAAAAAGCACTGAAGTCCCTCAGAATACGTGGGGATTTTTCTGGTGAGTAATACCAACATTTTAGGAACAGAAAAATGAGTCACTCCTACTCCACATAAACTCCTCTCATCCTGCCATGATTTCAGAACCAGTGTAGTCCCATGGAGCCTTTCACCAAGGCATAGAGTAAATGACACCTCTCCTGTAGGGAAGATGAGGTTTCAGCATTTGTCCCAGACCCCTGTGTCCTGAGACACCTGATGATGGGAAGAGTTACCAGGGCCCTAAGAGAAAATGTGAAATACCTTTGGGCTCTGTCCAGTGAGAAGAGCAGCTGCCCTGGTCTCTCTCCACACAGCTGGCAGCGATCTGCACCAAAAACTACCGAAGGGATTATGTTGCAAACACCTTTCCCTCTCTTCCTCCAGCCCTCAGTTGCATGGGCAGTGTTGGGTGCTACGGATGTGAAAACTGCCTGCCCCATCTTGTTTGGAGTGATGCAGTTGGTTAAAGTAAGTTGGGTGGGTGAAGGTCTTTGTTATGATGAGCTGGTCATGGGCTCTTGCACAGGCACCTCACAGGAGGGCTTTGAGCAGCATCTGTAAACAGGTTTCATGCAAACATCGTTATCCTTGGCAGCTGCAGTGAAAAAGCTGCAGCTTTTTAAACGAGCGTCTGGTTCCTCAGTCTTTCCTGTGCTATGATCTCATGTTACAATGTGAGCAAACTTCCTATCTGTAAAGAAGGGAAGTAGAGAAGCCTCTGGGGAGCTGAGGTGGATTTTCCCTTCTTCCCATCAGGTGCTACTTTTAGCACAGGGCTGTGATGTGACCAGGAGCCTGGGTCAGGGTTAATCAGGGGCTCCTTGCAGCCCTGCTGGTGAGATGCTGACCCTTCATGCCTCTTGCTGAGTTGCTGTTGTGCCAGCACCATGTGGTGTGGCCTCTCTGGGGTCCTGCCTGCTCATGGACCCTGCCTTGTCCCAGCATGTCTGGGTTCCCTTGAAGAGGAAGGCATGGGATGAGATCAGCCTGTCCAAACTGACCCTCCAAGAGGCAGGGGGATGGTCCTGGCATGGAGGGGCTGCATCTGGCAAACCATTCTGGCAGGCCACTTTGTACCTTTTTTCTTTTTCCTAGTCCAAGGTCTTGGGCTTTTACTGTGCTTAGGGGCACCCTGGTCATTCAGGGAAGAGGGGAGGGTCTGTGTATTTCCATACAGCAGGGATCCTGGGAGACCCATGGCTTCCCAGCTGGGCATAGCTGGGAATGGGTGAGTTTCATACCATGCTGGATCAGTGCCAGCCATCTAGAGCAAGAGCAGCAGGAACTTGTCTGGGTACCTTTGGGATCCAGGTGTTTATTTTGATAGTGTGGCTGTGTTTGGATTTATGCTTGTGATTTTTCTTTTTTTAGAAGCAGAGTGGATTAGTCCTGGCTTGTGCAATTGTTGTACCACGTTCTGCCTTTGTGTTGTACAGGGCTCGCCAGTGGTGTCAGGAGATGTGCCCCTAAGTACTCTTATTATTTATCCTCATTGTACAAGCTGCACCAAATAAATACCAGGCATTTCCAGAAATTGCTATTGATTGGGCAACTGCGTTTACAAAGCTAATCAATAAGTTTCCCCCCCCATATTTATTTGTGATACAACTGCTCTCTTTGTGCACCTCATGTGCTTTCCAGAGCTTGTAATTTGTCCAGTGTAAATAGCTGATTTCATTCTTTTTCCTGGGGAAAAAATAGCCTTGCTATTATAATGCCATGCCTCTTCTGGTGAGGGAGGTGTATGTGTCTTCCTGCCTTTAGGGTGGGTAATCTCACCCTTCGCAGGAAGAAGATGAAGGGATGGGAAAGAGCCTTGTTGTTTCCTGAACACCAGAGTTACTGAAGTCTCCTGTGGGCTTTTGTCCTTTGGCCTTTTCATCCTACTTCTGTTTCTATCATAATAAGCCCAGCTCTTTTCACACTGCTCTTCCTGTGGCTCCGTGACACGGAAGATAACGTAATGCTGTCGCTGGGATGGAGCTGTGCAGGCTCTGCTTGGCCAGCCAGGACACATGTGCTGTTTGGCCAGGCAGCTGCTCCCTCAGGGTTGTTACCACACGCCCTTCCACGCTGGAAACTCCTCTGGATCTCTACCTCCTGTCCTCTATGGGTTCTGCCAAATCCTGTAGGCACTTCTTGTTGCCGAAATTTCTACCACTCTTTCAAATGTGACCCAATTGAGCCAAAACCTTCAAATGTTCTTTGAGAAGGATGGATGGTCGATTATCTGAGTGTCAGTCCAAAAAGAATCCTTTGTGTTGATGGCTAAATTGCCAAAATATTTAGACTTCTGTTTAGGTTTCAAATTAAAAATAATTTTGACATCTTCCTCTTCTAGCCTCAAATTACTTTATTTATGCTGCCCCTCCAGGCCTGGTTTGCCCACAGTGAGAATGAGAAAGCACATAAAGCTTCCAAAGGATTTCCCCACAAACTGGAAACACCAGGATTTTGCAAGATCTTTTTCTGTAATGTGGAACTATGACTAAAGAGACATTGGCTTTTCTTGCTTCTCCATGTCTGACTATGCCCTGCATGAACTTGGATACGTGAATGTCCCCAACTCTCTTCTCTGTTAAGGAGAAACAAACCTACACTGGATTTTCAAAACCCAATGTATCCCACATTTCTCTCTGAAATTTCCCAGTTTGATCTGTACAGTCACTGCATTTTGCCCTGTTTTGCACAATTCACTTTACTCTCACACACAGATCAGCTACTGGATCCAGGATGAGATTTAAATCAACAGGCTTACATGTTGACAATATTCTTCCATGATTTTGAGAGATTTTCTTAGGAACTACTGCCCTGGCCACAATGCTAAACAAGGCCAAAATCAAAGTAGTGCAGAAAGTGGTGCATAAGAATATTAACTATTGTCAAAATAGTAACACTGGTATCTTTATTGTGTTCTTTCACAAAGTGTAGAACCTGTTTATCAGCCAACCTAAACAGGGCAACCCCAATAATCCTCGTTACAAAAGCGTCTTGAAAATCAATGGCCAGGCAATAATGTGCTCTGTATAAAAGACTCAGGGTGTTTTCATGAGTTATAGGTGCTGTTTGGCCAGCGAGGTGACTGTCCAGCTAGAGCACAAACAGCCTAAAACAAACCACAGTAAATGCTACTTCTTCCCCAGATGATCCTTACAGGACATGGGAAGGAGCTGAGTGTATTGGGAAGTGGCAGAATTTTGAGGATGCTGTGGATTCAGTGATGCCTTGAAGTGGCTGCCTGAAAACAGAGGCTAGACAATAAGAGAATAGAGGTAGGTATTTATTTGAAGGGTCTTCAAAGGTACACCCTGGGAGTGTAAAGCCTATGAGGGGCTCCCCCCAAGACAGGTGCTGGCTCACAGTTTCTTCCCACTTTTATAAGTTTGGTCCATTTGCATATCAGGGTTAATTCTCCAATTATAATTTCAGTGAATGATATAATTACCCCAAGTTTGCCCCTCCTCTCAAAGGCTTTTAGTTTACACATTTTGGGGCCTGGGACAATCAAGGTGTCCTTGAAGAGCAAACCTAGAGAGGGTTTTGTTGTGTCTAACCAGCAGGAGAGAACAGCAGCTAACAGGCCACATGAAACTTGGGAGCTACACACTAGGCAGTGCAGGATTTGAAAAATGTAAAAAGGTAAAACCTAAGGCATCAACAGGGTTGGGTGAGGTGTAGGTTGTGGTAAATGTAGAGGCAATCTCGAAGCACTGAAGAAAGGGAAACGTGGGGGACACTGGAGTACGTGTGCTAGTGAAGGGAAAAGACATGGAGTGAAAATTCTTAGATCGTGAAAAGAAGAATCTTGAGGCCTGCAAAAGCTTGGAAGATAAAGGTGTATGATGAAATACTTTGTTTCTCATTCTTTAAGAACTCCTATTGCCCATTTCCATGAGGTTTTTAAACAACAAAAATGGCTTTCTTTGGCTCTAGGTACAGTATAATACCATGTCCTGAAAAAGTCAAATTGACCTGTGTATAATTACTGTTTCTTTTTAATATACATGAAGGCTTGTAGCCAGTGGAGCTAAGCTCTTTAAATGTGAACCTTTGTCTTCTAACTTTGACTGAGATTACATTAATTCAATGTTCTAGCCACAATTACAATTAACTCCTATTCCTCCCTTCTGCTCCTCTGTACACTCAGTTGCTTGCCCACACCCTCAGCTTCTTGGATCATTGACTCAGATGTTTGAATGGAAAAATACTTAGCACAAGTTTATTGCAATGGGCAGAAGCAAAGAGGGTCTCTGCAAATATCTTGGTTCTTTGTATGCAGCTGGGTTCCCCTTTGTTTACTTGACTTCCCAAGTTATTTTCAAGCCTCTAAGGTCATTGCTAGTTAATAGTTGGCTAGAAATCAATAGACAGAGAGATGGTTAAAGATAAGTTTTAATAATGGGTGCAATCAAATTCTAGCAACTTTTATCTCTCTGCTTCTGCCAGTGGTGGGTGGTTTTTGTGCATTGACTCCATTTATCTTCCAGCTGTACAAACTCCAGGCAGGATTTTTATCTTTGTAAAGTAAAAAGTAAAAGCCCACCCTGGTGCTTAGTGCCCTCCTGTTAGAGAGCTGAGCCCAAATGCACTTCAATCCTTTCTGTGAGTTTCAACAGGATTTTCATCCCATGTTCACCAACATCCTGAGGAAACAAAGCCCCAAGACAGGGAGCCAGAGCATCATCATCTTTTGACTGCTCTCTGAATGGAAGGAGCATCTCAAAGCTGCAAGGAGCATTGCTAGTCAGCTCAGTTGTTAAATGGCTTCTGCACCTTTAATTGAATGTTTTGTTGAAGTTGGATTTTAAAATCTTCGTCTTGGAAGAGAAAACGCTGTGATTTGATTTACGCCTTTAAACACGGGGTTTGCTTAATTTGGAGTGTGTGCAGGGCACTGCAAAAGTCTAATAGTTATCTCTTGCCAGCTGGACATTGCCACACGCAAAGCAGATCTCTCACAAACACCTCTGGTGTTGAGTGATCACTTCAACAAGCGTGTTCGAAGCGTGCTGGAGACAGTGGCTGCTCCGGGCTTGGGATCAGGTTCTGCACGATGCTGCTTGTCCAGAGGTTCCTTGGCTGCCCACAGCTCTCCTGCTGATCCCGTGCCTGGCACCAGGTTCTCCTCCTGAGGGCTTTGCAGGATTTTACCAGGCTGTGACGCAACGACGTCCCATCTGTCCTGCTGCAGCAGATTCACCCATGGAGGTATGGCTGGCACTCCATGCATGCTCAAGCAAGCGAAAATCTTACACACTCCACCTAAAGCCCTGTCAGGTGTTCTCACAGGCCGTTGGGATGGCGTGGGCTTGGAGTGCCTGCCAGGAATTTGAGGGATTTGTGCTCAGTTCCTTGTTCTGCCCTAGAATTCATCTTCTGTCTCAGGCAAATTACGTCAGTGCTGTGATTCACTAGGAGTACAATGGGAATAGCAACAGTGCCCCAACTTGTGGGATTACTGTGAGGGCAAACTCCTCTAAGACTGCAGGACACTGTGATCAGGACGGCCATATCAGCAACTGTACAAAAAGTGACTTGAGCTCTTGTATCTGCCAAATGCTTCAGGGAATGGTTTGACTTGAGGAAAGGCTTTGGGAGTGCTAAACCTGCCCCAAGGTGTGGGAAGGGACTAGGTAACCATCTGGGTGCTCAGAACCTTCTCCTGTGAAAACACTGGCAAATCCTGAAGGTGTTGCCAAACTGGCATGTCAGCTGAAAACTGGCAGAAGCACCAGGCACCTGAGGTTCCCCTGTTGTAAAAGCTCTGTCCAGGCCATGAATCAGGGAAATTAATTTAGTCTGTGAATTCAGGGCTGTGGATTCATTCTGTGAATGACAAAGAGCTGCAGGGCATAATTAACTAGCCAAAACTACCTGCTCAGGAATTAGCTAGAGCCTGCAAATATTTGCAGCTTCTCCCGAGTACAAAGACACTTCAGTGAGTTGTAAGGGTTGTGAGGAACTTGGAAAAGTTACCAGCGGCTGCACTGTCCTCTCAAAGCTTGCAATCTCCTTACACACATCACATCTCCAGAGGAGCTTTTCCTCCTTCCTACCACCTCCACCCCTCCCTCCTTTCTGCAAGAGTCAGTCTGCTGGAGAAAGATCTCCTCGGCCAATGGCACCACTTGTCAATCCACTACAGGCAAAAGTTGGTTTGGCAATTTCAACCAGCCAAAGGGACACCTGTTTGGGCAATTGAAGAACACCAGGGCATTGCTTTTAATGATTCACTGGTGGAGACGATGTCGACTGTTCATTACAAGCCCTCCTTGAGATGCATGTTCTGAATGAGTCTAGTAGTAACCTCTGAGTAACTTCATAAGGTATTAGATAAATGCAAAGTGGCACAACAAAGAATGGTAGAAGATCTTGAGGGGGGGCTTGTTGAACACCCAGACAGCATATGGAGTCCATTTTCATTATGAGACATAATTGAAAACTGTTCTCATGTAGAGTATTTTACATTTATATGTAAATAGAGTATGCAGTTTCAAAATTAATAGGTGAAAGCTGAGTTACCAGTTTATTACTAGTGTGCAGTAACAGGACACTTCAATGGATTCAAGTAGTCCTGTTTCTATGGGTATCCCAGGATGCAACCTCTCTGCAGAGGCATTGTCTAGCACACCAGCTCATCACATTGTCTAGGAATTATTTCTGAGGTGGCCTATCCCTTGTATATATATCCAGTCCACTTTAGGAGGTAAAATCTCTGCATTAATGCTCTTGATAATACATTAGAAGAGACAAATATCTTGCCCCGGTTTTATGAGCCTTTCTTCACTATGGATTTTGGCCATATCGAAATATCGAAATACAGCAAAATCGAAATACAGCTGAGAACCTATTCCTGCTTTCAGTGGGCAAATCATGTCATACCTCTCAATCAACCTGCTAAATATAATTTAATTCTTCCTGATCCATCATCTGAGGCTAGAGGCTGTTTTTTTTGTCCGTGAGGATCAGCAGGTGAGAGCAGAGTTTCCTGGTGCTTCTAAAGGACAGCCTGTAAGCCTGTACACACTCTGTGCCCCTGCCTCTGGTGCTGTGCGAGTGGTGTGTGGCTGGTCACACCTGGCACAGAGCCACACCTGAAACCCAAACCTTTTCTGGGCTGATAAGCCAAGCCGTGTAATGAGAAAGGAACGCTCTGCCTTGCTTTTGAACACACTCAAGGACACACACAATGTCAGCTTGTCCAAAGGCAGGAATGATTTGTTTGAAAAGAGACGCAGGGAAAAAAAGAAAGTAAAACCCATATTTTTTTAATACTGAGCAAACAAAGTGGGGGTTGGGATGTTTGTGGATTAGGACTTAAAATCTGTAAGCATTAGGCTTTCATTTGTTTTGAACAAGGCCAAGGTCACAAACGACCTGAAGTTGTGGTTGTGTTGCTTTGCATGAAGAACTGGTTAGAGTTTGTGAATGAGAAGTAAATTTGGCTCAAAACTGCTTCTCAAAGGCCAAGCCTATTTTCTCCTTAGCGTCAAATATGGTTTGAGTTTTGGTCAAGGCAAGAATAGGGATGTTGACATCAAATGTTTTCCCATGGCTTGCAGGCAGCATTTTGACTTCTGTTTCAAAAGGATATTTTTGATGTGCAGAACTTTGTTTTGAAAGTGTGGAAAGAGGGAGGGCAAACTTAAGTAACTCCAAACCCAGAATGTTGCTAGTCAAATTAAATGTTTTGGACAGACCCTGAAGTAGGTTTCCCAATTACCTTTGTTTTCCTGAAATTGTGTCTTTTCCACTTGGTTGTCAAGGGCGAAGAAAGGAAAGTCTTCCTTGTAGTCCCACCTTAAATCAGAGTATCAGGTAGGAGATCACATAAAGGTTCTGGGCTCATTACTTTGGGTGCAGCACAGGCAAGTAGCAAAAACAACCTTCCCCTCCCTGACGAACGCCTGAACAGGAATTAGACAGGATGCAACAAGTGGACAAAACGCAAATAGGAGTGTTGGAGGAGGATGAAATGAGGAAGAAGCTGTGCCTCGCCATGGGTGAGCCTGCTGCCAGATGGGTGTGAGGGGTAGGCTTGTGGCAGCGAGGTGTTTTAAGGAACTATTTGAAAGATGCTACTCTGCCTGTTGATGTGAATTTTGAAGCACACACGGTGAAAAATAATCTCTGCTGTTTTTGGCATTAGTGACTGGTAGTTTCATCAACAAGACCCGAATGTGAATGCTGTCATGGGAGTTTCTGCTTTCTTCACTGTCTCAGATAGTGCTATAAGTCATGCTCAAAGCTTGTTGACGTTGTCTGGGCCCACTGCCAAGGCCCACGAAGGAATTGTCTGAGGGGCAGGGGGCTTTCTCTCGTGGGTAGTCAACCCAAAGGCTTTTCATCTTCAGAAAATGTCAGTTAACAGATCGAAGATGCTCAAAAATGCCGACTGCTCCTGGTTCCCATTGTCTGCAAACTGGAGTGCTGGGTGCTCAGGTCATGACTTGAAAAAACATCAGAGTAGGATTCTCAGCAGTCAAAGGCCTGAGCACTGTGCAACCCAGTGGCTCTCAGACACTAACAAAGATATTCCTGTTGATCCTTCAGCAAGTGCTGAACTGGAGACTTAGATCTGAAGTCCTGCCTGGAGTCTGTGATTCTCAAAGCAGCTCCAGGAAGCTATGTGCAAACTTTTAACTTGGTTCAGCTCCCTTTGACACCTCAATGTGTCAAAGGGAGCTGGAAATGTGCAGCCGAGGCAGAGAACAGGGATGAAGTGGGAGGCAGTGCAAGGTGGCACTGCAGCTACCAAAAAATGGTTCAACATTTCTTTTCTTCCAGGGTAACCAACAGCTGATCAATAGGATCAATTAAAACTGTGGTCATGATCCAGCAGTTGTTTGATACTTGCCCTCTCAAGACTCCATGATTCTGTTGTCATTCAGGTCAAGACCCTCTTGGTGGGTTTCCTCAAAAGAAATGAAATTAGCTACTAAAGCTAAAAGAGAATGTTATTTGCTAACCACAGAGTCCTGGGCTGGTAATTAGGAGGAAGTTTCTAGAAGAGTTTGAAATTCCTTCCCAGTAGGAGCAACCAATGTAAGAACGTCCTGTGCAAGAATGTGGCTTGACAGACTTCAAAAAATTGTCACAATGGTAAGAAGAGGTTTGCAATAGCAAAAGCCCAAATGTAGTAATCTGTGAGTCTTTCCAACCTCTTGTTCCAGTTGCGATCATCCTGTGATACTAGCTTTTGTTTCAAAGCAAACTGGACTAAAACTCAACTCCTTGGTATCATCTTACTCTATTCCCATTCCTAACCAAGCTATTAACTTGCAGTATCGGTTATTAAAGGCACCTGTGACCCCCTACAAACCCCCAGAGCCAACTGACTGCCTACTTCTCCTTCCTGATCTGGTTTGAGGTCAAGATCCGAATACGCTTCAGCACTCCAGTCCAATTAAAAAATTCAATTTCTGTTTAAAATTTGTTTGGGGGTCTTTAATTCCCTGCTGTAGATTCCTCCCCTCCTTGCAAAGTTGTAGGGAAAAGCATGTTCAGTGTTATTAAATGACTCACCAAAGTAGCCCAGTGGCTTAGAGGGCTTATGTGAGGCTTAGTGTACTCAATGGAGCACGGTGGGATACCCAGCACTGTCTGCCAGGTCAGGAGTTGAATTGGAGCTATCTGAGTGATATTATCCAGGATGCCTGGGGACAGAGGAAATTAAAAGTCACTAACGCTTACTGCCCTGAGCCAAGACTCAATTGCAGAAGCACCTGCAGGGTTGGCCTGCACNTTTTTTTTTTCCCTTGGTTGACTCTTAAATGTGTTTTTATTTCCAAGTCAGTGGATGGCATAAGGCTGGCTCTGGATGGCTGAAATAGTCAGGGATGAGGCAGAATGGGATTCACTGATGTGCAAAAGATCTTGGACACTGCTGGGAGTGAGGGAGAAGAGTGATGGGAAATGAGCAGCTCTTTCCCTTTTGACTTGTGATCTCTAAGCCTACAAAAAATAGATGTGGGTGATGGGCTTTGCAGCCTGACTGGGAAGGGTGGGGAAGCGGGGGAGAAGCAGGCTAAGGCTGTTCCAAAATTTTCATTACAAGTTTTTTTTCCAATGAAAATCTGGGGTTTCAACTGACCATAATTTTCTCTTTACTGGGAGAAGTATCTGCTCTTGAATTCCTTCCCCCCCTTTCTTATTTTAGCTTGACGTTAAACTAATAGAAATAGTTTTAGATCAAATGAAGCATCCCTCTCTTCTCTTTCCTTTTTTGCACTTTTCAGAAGGTAATAAAAAGTTTTATTTAAAAGAGACTGGAGTAGAAATGTGAAATATCAAGGTGAGCTGAAAGTTCTGGAAAAAAAAATTCTTCGGTTTGACTCAAAATAAAACCTTCAGATTATTCTGAACTGCCAGTGAACCGAAAAATCAGTCATTTGCACTAATGATAAGTAACTGGCAGGTTGTTTTGCCTGTCAAATTCTGTGTCTTGTGGAGTGAGCACATTGTTGTCTGCTGACATGATCTACTGAGCTGTTTAAAAAAAAAAATCAAATACAGCTCCTCTGTGCTGGCAATAAGGCTCACTGACAGGTGCAAGGCACTTACGTTCTCGTGTCTGGGTTTGGGGATGAGGGACCCTAATCCCAGTTGTGTTCTCAGAAACCACCGTGGCCTAATAAACACCCCAAATTTTCCTCTGAGTAGTGAGGTTCAGAGACTGTCACAGCAATAACCACTGATTATCTGGATGACAGTGGCCTCTGCATGCAGCCACCCATGCCAGGGCAGGACACAATACCACAGTGTGTCCCAACAGGGAAGTCAGAGAGTAAGGTGCTGGGGGAGGAGGGAGTAACTGTGCTTTTCTCAGCCCTCTGCTAAGGGCTGGTGTCACCCACCACCACAAACAAGGACAAATGACAGAAATTAGCTGGACCCACCAGTGAGGTAAAGAAAAATGAAAAAAAAAAGAAAAGAAAACCTGGGGGTCTCTTTGTTCCTCCTTTTAGTGGGAGATGGATCTGTGTGTTGGGAAGATAACTACCTTCTCCCACAAATAAGTGTTCCATACCCCATATATCTTGATACTTGCACCTTGGTGCTTGTACTTCTTTACCCTTGGGAGCATTTCTGATAACGCTGCCAGGGGAGCAGGCTGCCTCACAGACTGGATGGGCAGGAAAGAGCAGGGGAAATGTAATAACTGTCATTTCATGGTACCTCTACCAGGTGACCCCAGACTCGCTGGGTGAGGCAGTGTCTGAGCTGGAAGGAAGTTCTGGGAAACTGTGTGAAGGCCTGGGTTTCACCTGAGGTGCATCTGGTGGTTGGGGTTAAGGCAGAAATCTGGTAGTTCAGTAGCTAAACCAACTCAGAGCTTTGGGTTGTGTGGGAAATGAGCTGGTGGTGTGGGCTAGACCTCTCATCTTCATATGGTTCCTCCTGCCTGTCATGTTGGTCCCAGGGGGTTTCTGGCCCTGCAGAAGCAGAGGCAGCTCAGCAGGAGCCTGCCCAGTGCAGCTCCAGGACTGGCTGCCCACAAGGCTCTTGGCAGCTCTACCATGCTGTGGGATCAAGCCTGAGGCTCCCATCTATGGGATGGGAGCTGTGGGACTGAGTGGTTTTAGTAGTATAGTGCATTTAAGTGCTCTAGGGCTTGGGCAGTGTCTGGTGATTCGGTGTTTAGTTGTGTTAGACCCTGCATGGTTGCTGCCCTAAGGAAAGGAAATCAGTCTCGTGAGCAGAACACGCAGAGGAGCCAGGTCTAGATCTACCACCAGCTTGCTGTGATCTCTGGGGATCTCTTGTGTGGGTAAAGAGCAAAACTCAATAACTATAAAGCTTATTTCTCAGAAAAAAAATCAGGCCATGGTACAAGTATCACTCTAGAAGCTAAACAGGCTGCTGCAAACCAGAGCAGAATAACACATGGGGCTGTGTCCCCATCCTGCATTTGAAGAAAAGAATTCCTTTCATTTTCCTTCCTTTACTTAGCTTTATTCTCTAAACCATGAGGTGCCAGGTCCATGGGATGCCTGTGAAGAGGCACAGTCACAGCCACTCTGGTAGGGGAAGGGAGGGCACTCACGGTTCACTTGCTCAGACGCCGTCATGCACACAGTCTTGTTTGGTTTTCAGTTTTTTTCCTAAGAAAAATCCAAGCCACAGTCTTGGGTCCTTGGTGCCTGTTTTCCCAGACCAGCTAGGTACCAAATCATGGCTCAAATAACAGCACCAGTAAACGGCTGCTTTCCCTGCACACCCTCCCAGGTGCCCTGTACTTTATTCCAAGGAAAATGGCATGAAGGCTGCAGGAGTGTTGGTGCTTTCTGCAAACCCCATCTGAAGGGTGAGGAGCTGGGTTCAACAGGCAGCACTGGCTGCCAGGTCCTGCCTTCGCTTGCTGGTTGCATTTCCTTATCTGGTGATGGCTCCTGATGCCAAGTCCTGACTGCCCTCACGTACGCTTGCAAATTTCTGCTGTTCTGCCATGAACATGACCCTTGTCACGTGCTCCTGCTTGGTCCTGACCCTTGTTGTGGTAAGGACAAGAGCTAGCTCTTCATCTTCAGATGTGCTTGGTATTCACACCCTGGGTGCTATGCCATGCATGATAATTCCCGTGCCCTCCTCACTCTTACTCCTTTTGCCTTCCTCCTGTTACACTTGTCCCTATTGAATTTTCCAGCTGAAGAAATAATTTCTGTTTTTTAGTTGCATTGGTCATCACATAACAAAAACTACATCTCCTTTTGCCTCTTTTCTGTTAGCCACCTAACAGGATCTCATCTCCAAATAAACCTCTAGCCCTCAAGGATCTAACTACTTGTCTCTTCTGCTTCCTTCCCCTGCCACGCACAGGCTGGCCACAGTCCCTTTCTGACTCAGCTCTGCTGAGGGTGATCCAGTAACTGCCTTCCTTGGCCACTTCTGCCAAAGGTGGACTTTCCAGATGGATTAGAGCTATAGCTGAAGAGTTAGAGCAGAAAGCGCCTGTTGTGCTTTGGTAGTCTCTGGAAAAAGAAGCTGGAGAAAATGAGTTTCATTTGTGGAAGGGCCATTTCCCTACCGTATTTCTACCTAAAAATCAATACAGAATAAATTCCATGTTTAGTGAAGGGGTGTATATTAGACTGCAGTGATCACTATCCCAGCTCGAGGTCAAAAACTGCCAAAGGTTTTGGTGAGTTTCCTCAGTTATACTGGACAGGATAAAAACACATGGAGAATGGGTGCTCCAGGACAGAAATCTGCTGCCCCCTTACTAGTGTCACCTATGGATAGTGTGTGCACCCAGTTGCTTCATTAAGAGGCAGTTTGTACCATCTTAGGAAGCAGCAGGTATTGACCATGCAGGTCTTGGGTGGCTATTTCCAGGAGGGAAAGAAATAAACTATGTAGTGGCCAATTAATTCATGACACCCAGGACAATGCACAGGATCAGTAAAACTTGTAGCATCTGGTCTGTGTCCCATCTCTTAAAATAATAGGCTCTGCCCTGGAAAACAGATTATAGGATGTAATTCTGCACCAGCAGGAAAAGGACAAGGCAGGATTACGGGATCTTTTTCGCTTATCGTAACCTGTGACCTGTTTATCCAGAAAGAAGGTGAGTAGGTCAGGCTGGAAGGGGTGATAGCTCTTTCCATAAACCTTACCCAACTTGGAAGAAATTTCCTACACAGCATCAGGAAGGAGTTAAACCCCAACACAGGGATGCAAAAAATCTCCACTGGACAAAAAAAGGAGAAAAGTCATGCTCTTTAATTTTTAGCTTTTCTTTATGGAAGTCGCAGGACTTTGTTTACACTGAATGCAAAGCCAAACCAAGATCAACATGTCCTTGATTTTGCTTTGCATGTTAAGTACTGCATATTTACCCCTTGCCACCTAATTTGTGAATTTGCCAGAAATCAAAACATCCATTTAAACTAGCCTGGAAGATAGCAAAATATGAGTACAGCTAGATCATTATCTAAGGCATGGTTATGATGTACTGAGGGTGGCGTTTCAAAGTCTGATGAACTATAAAAATTCATCTAGACCTAGGAGAATTAAAAAAAATTAAAAAATAACAACAACACCCCCCCAAAAAAAAAAATCCAACCAAAAAACAAATCCACAGAAAAATATTTTCCCTGTAGAAAAGCAGGAGAGGCTTGGGGATTATCCGAGGTTGGATGTTGCAACCTCCTTTGAGACAGGCCCATGGGTGAATCCCAGCCTTTCCTGAAACTCTTGGGCCTATTCCCCAGCACAAAAGGAGGCTGCAATTCAACCTTGGGCTAAAAACCTGGTGGGAAATAGAGTCCATCTGGATTCCAGGGGAAAAGAGACCCCCTAATCTCCAATGTTAGTGTGAGTCAAGGGTTTTTGAGGGGCAGAGGAGGAATGAGTGGTCAGCATGGGATGGAAGTGATGGGGTGGAACTGTTGTACAGAGACTTCAGGATTGTTTATTTTTGTGGGTGCAGTTTGATTTGCCCTGAGTTGTCTGTCTTGATGAAGGTAGCGTGGACACGTAGGGAAGAGTCTGTCTTGCTTAAATTGTTCTTTATATTTGGTTGGTTTTCCCCTAGAAGCAACTTGGTAAGGAATAGCAGGTTTTGAAGTTAAACCAAGTCTTTACGAGAAACGCTGCTAAAAATGTTTTTTATACAACTTTTGGTTTTAATGATCTGAGAGAATTTCTGACTTTCAGTACTTGCACCTTACTGTTTCTCAAAGAATAATATTCAACAGGGGATAAAAAAGGGAGTCTTTACCGTAAATTTGAGATTGTCAACATTTTATTCCATTTTTCTCAGGTATCAGACGATGCAGGTATTGGTCCATTAGAAAACTGAACTGGGAAAAACTTAGCTGCTTGGTGATCTGTGCAAGTGTTGGGATGTCTCATGACATTTGATCCCTTAGTTTCCCCATTTGTAGGACAGAAATTGTTATGGTTTTCTTCTGTTCTCCAAACACCTTTGAAAGCAGGACAGTGATGCCCATATGATGTTTTAGTAAGCAATTAATGAAAAAAAAACCCATAAATGAAATAAAATAAACGAAACATGAAGTAAATTACATTTTTACTTTCTAGCTGTTTTTGTAACCTGTCTTATAAAGGCAAGGGAAATCCTTCTGCAGCTCAGGTTGCAAATTGAGCTCAGCTGCATTATTAAACATCAGAAAATCCAGCCTGGCAGGAGCAAGAGGAAGCCAGCCTTCCTACGCATCACTGTCAGGGAGCTATTGCCTTCACTCCAGTGTGGTGGTAATGAATTATCTCTGGAACTGTTGGGCTTTTCATTTCTGCATGTAGGCTCTCAGGAAGGGAAAGTGCACAGGATTTTCAGGGTTGCTAAGAAAGCAGCTAGCGACATCAATCTGAATCTTATATTGTTGTTGATGCACAATGGAAGTTAATGAGGTTAGCTGGAAGTGTTAATTGTTCTACACTGCCTGCTGTCTACGCTTGCTCTGGAAAATTCATGCATAGCAGCAGCTGAAAACTCAGCAAAAAGTGCTTTAACAGAGGAAATGGGCAACATTTGGCCCAGTAAAATCATAATGCAGGTGGCTGAGAAATCACTCACTCAATTATATGCATGAGGGGGACTCCATTTAAGAGCAACATTTGGAGCTTTATGGGCAACATAAAAGGAGAGAGAATGAGGTTTTTATATTGCTGCGCTCAGTTGTAGAAGAAGCAGGAGGTTGTTTCCCACCCCTCTGCATATGCTTGGACTGTGCAGGGAAAACGAAAATGTCTGCTCAGAGATTTGGATGACACCTGGGGAGGATGGGCTGGAGCTATTCCAAAGACCTCCCTGTACACACCCTGCTACGTCCCCTATTACAGAGAGATTTCGTGTGTTCACGACCAGGCAATGTCAAAACAAAAGCCATACTCTAAAAATAAAACCTTTGGCTCCTTTACTGACAGTGAACTCTCAAAGCAAAAGAAGTTTTCAAAAAATAAGATCATAATTAATTGCTGCTTTTCTTGTCCCTTGGTAGTTGTTACAGCAAGTGAAGTAAGATTATCTCCCAACACACACAGCTCCTGCCATTTTTATCATCCTTCTGTCTCCTGTAGGGACCCTGCCCGTGGAATATCACAGCTAAATCTCTTTATTAAAGTGTCTTTTCTAATGCTTACATTGGCTGAGGGAAAAAGCACAGGTAAGAGTGCAACACTTTCCATGTCAAAGTGTTTGTATTTTCCTTTGCTTTAAATTCCTATAGTGCCTTAGCCCCTGATTTTTGTGAGTCTGGGGCTGACAGGGCTGTAACTCTGACACTGTAGCAGCTGTGTCCATCCTTTCGTCCAGGCATGTCAGTACCTGCTCTCTCCCCATCCTTCCTTCCTACTGTGGATTAGAAGAACCAAAACGATTTATTTTCTGCTGGTATGGATAGTCCTTTTAATCTGCTTAGAAAAGATCGATCCACTAGCTCAGTGCTCTTTTTGCATTTCTAACAGAGAAGTGCCTAATTTATTTTTCTATTAAACAAAATAGAAAACTAACACAAATACCTTAATTTTTTTTTCCTGCTGTAAAGCTTGACATCTGGACCTGTAACAGCTCATCAGTGGATTTGTGAGATGAAGCAAATGACATTTCTATATAGAGCACTGGCTGCTGTAGAAATCAGATGGTGAAATGGAACTGCAAAGAATTTGGTACTGAGTGATGATCTTCATCCAGGGATCTCAGAATACAGCAGTCCCCACAGATTATGGGTGGCTTACTCCAGCCTGCATAGCAAAATTGGCTTCACAGCTGAGTATCTCTGGAGACCTGTACACAGAGCACAAGCACTCTGGATCAGGACTCACGTCTCTGTATTTTATAAAGCTCTGTGTTGTAACAAGCCTTTGACCCTGGTGTGGACAGAAGTGCATCTGTAAGTAGCTGTACATGAAAAACTCATTCCATTCTTGCCATGCCTGAAATCCGCTTGGGTATTTTCTTGCTCTGTTGCCTTGGCAGAAGAGAACTTGCACCTTGCTTCCCTACACACATGCAATTTGAGCTGTATTCTGTACAAACATTATTTCTCTGTGTTAAAACACAGCATGAGATCAAGGCAGCACTGCCCCGTCCCGACCTCGGCAGCCCCACTCCAGAAAAAAGGCTGGAAAGCAGCTCCCTGCAGAACTGCTGGGAGCACAAGGTCACACCGAAACCCAATGAACCTGAAGCAATTTTAAGACGAACCTGGTAAAAACCGAGGATATGTTTACTTCCAGCAGCAGGAGGCTGGATTCAGCAGCCTGAGTCTCCCTCTGTCCCCTGTTTGTCCCCTGGGGGCTGGAGACCAGGTCTCTACCCTGGCCACGCCTGGTGGCTCCTGGGGCTGAGTCCAGGCTGAGCTTTCCCCTTCCCGTTGGTGCTGAATGCCCAGCCTCAGCTCTGCTTCCCCAGGATAGCTCCTCGGCAGGAGCACAGGGAATCAGCCCCATCGTGGACAGGGAGAGCTGCCCCTGACTGCGACGCCTTCCACTGCAGAGAGGCAGGAGGAAGGAGGGGACCACGGTTCATATCCTTGTGAGCAAACCCAGAGCAGAGGCACGCTGCTGTGAGGATTCTGTGTTCCTCTGGATCGCTTTGTTCCTCCCCGAGTGCCTAGCAGTGCTGTGATAATCCTGCTGTTGCCTCTCCCATGGGATTCACTCTGACCATGCCAAGCTCTTTACAGTGTGCACACAAGAATCGAGGGAGTTCAGGGATGCTCCTCACACAGGTATTTTCCAGTGTGTGACTGTGTGGATGGCAGGAAGGGTTGGAAGGAATGGGGCACACAGTAAAGCACAGCTCTTCACAGTACCAGCAATCTTCCTGTGCTGAGAAACATGAAGATACCCTGATTATCACCAATTACAGCACCTCTGTGGTTCTGGTGTTCCTGAACAAATCCTGCACCTCTCCCTCCTCCTTTTCACCTCTGGAGTAGCTGGGCACTGTCAGGCAAATTCTGCCTGTGCTGATGTGGTTCATAAACCCTTGTGCAAAGGTAATTAATGTATTTCAGTGGAGGCTGGAAATCTAGTTCTTAGCTCCAGCTTGTACATTCAATAGCAAAGACATTCAGACCCAGCTGCACCATCTCAAGCCACATCTGATCAAATCTGAATCAGCAGCAAGAACTTGCTGATTCCCAGAAATTCCATGCCTTGTAAAGAGATGGTAGTGATGGCTGTCTGTCAGCCAGTCATTCAGCACTGTGCTCCAGCCCCTGGCAGGACATGAGGGTGCTAAACTCGTGGCCTAAGAGGAGTCCAGGATATTCATGGCCATAAGGAACTCTGTGGTACTCTGCTAGAGAAGGAACATTTGTATGACTCCTGTTTCCAGAACTCTTCCATCCTGGGGAGTTCTACTGGCTTTTGCACTTTCAGGTGAGCCTTCTGTTGGAAAGAATTGAAAAGATATAAAAGTCCTACTGTTACTGAGCTTTCAGTTTTTCTATGATACAGGAAAAGGTTCTTACAACATTTCTCTTTTTTTAATGGTATTTTTAATGAAACCTTTCAACTTCGATTGCAGTGATCTTGCATATAAACCTATGTGATAATACATGCATGTATATATGTGACCTATTGGTAATTAAACAATACAGCTGGTTGGAATTTTATTTTCTGGAAGATACCTCCATGTGATCTCTTTCTGACAGGAACCCATGCCATGCTGTAACACTTCATATTCTCCCATGGAACTGAATACATATCTTTACCTAGCATGCAGCTCACCTGCCTGGTAAAGGCCTGGATGGGGATGAAGAAGGCTTATGGCTTTAAAAACTACTTTACAAGCTGTTAGGAGCTATGTGGGTATGAATGGAAGCCACCTCAATAGCTGTGAAGATGTGTGCTTGCTCTTGGACCCTACTGTGTTCTGTTGAGCTGAAAGGGCTTCCCTAAGAACAGGGGAGATAAGGAGATAAAAGAGTACCAGAAATGGCTTTATCAACTGGCAACTCTATGCCAGGTTTTCATTAAAACAGTGGAGAGTGGGGCCAGCAGTCTGGAGCTTTCCTTGATGAAGAGATTTCTAAGCATACAAAAAAAAAATTGTAGCAAATGCATTACCTTTTGTCTCTGCTGTACAACAGCACCAAGTGGAGAGTATTAGTCACTTCTGGAAGTGGGAAAGGAATTTCACAACATAGAATCACATCTTGTTTCTCTCTTCCTTTTTCCAAGATTTTGTCCATCTGTTCCCTTTTTCAAAAACAAACAAACTATTAATACATTGCTTTGATGGAGCCTTCTGTTCAAGGCTCTTAAAGGGCTGTACAGATATTCATGATTATATTTGCCAGGAAAGGCTCCAAGAGATAAATATTAAATTCCTTGCTTCCCACAGGGCAGATGCCAGAGAGGTTGTGTGTGTGCATGTGTGTAGTGCTGACATCACGACTGGCGCCCCGACTTCAGACTCTGGAGAACTCGCTCAGTCCCTGGCTTTATCTCAGCATTCCCATAGGATTGTACACTAGCTGCCTGTTCCATCTGCCTCTCAGTTCCCCTATTTGTAAAACACAGGCTCTTCCTTGCCATCTGCACGCTGTGACCTGACTTGAGCTGATGCACAGGCACACAGTGATCCGTTCCCTGTGGAACAGCCCTTGGCTGGGGGATTATTTCTGCAGCGTGGCATAACCAGAGATTTTAGCAATAAAATACTTGGTGCTGGACTGGCTGGGTCGGGTACTAGTATCAGTGTAGTCCTGGCAACAGCACTTGCTTCCACCTACCCTAATGCTTGCTTGTCTTCCTAGTCAGGTTTTCTGCCTGCACCAAGTTCTTTGCTGCTGCTGTTGGTCCTAAAGGTAGCTCAGAGGGGCCTGCCAGAGCTGCTGTTGCTCCTTCATCTGCATCACCACCTCCCTATATCCCATGTGGTGCAAGGACATGGGAGAGTGCAGCTTGTGGAACCACGACCCCTGATCCCAAACCTTGCTGCACTTTTGTTAATGAAGGCACTAGTGGCACCTGTAAAGCACCAGAGAAAATGTGCATGTGTTGGGGGACTGCAGACTGAGGATCTCCCCTGGAAATTACTTCCTGAAAAATCTCCTTGTTGCCTGAAACATCAGAGCTAGGGACTGCCAGCCTGGGACCGTGGCCCAGTCATGATGTTCTCTTAGTCATTTTTTTGGTCCTTTTTGTTGGTGGAAGAGACAAAAGGATAAATTGCATAAGGTGCCCCAGATGGAAAGCTTTTGTTATCAGGGAAAAAGCAAAGGCATCCAAGAAAGGAAGGAACCGAATGTATCCAGCACTGAAATGTATTCAGGAACATCCCAATTGCTGCTTATCAGAAGTCAGAACCTCAGAGTCCCAAAACAATGGCATCTTAAATCCTTTAATGAGAGAGCAGCCAATGTGAAGTTTGGGTTTTTATAATGAAAGATACTCTCTCTTCTCACTCTGTTTTGAAATAGAGCTCGTGATGGTTTTCAAAATAGACTCTTCAAGTCTGAGTTAGCTTGTGAGCTATTTATCCCAAACACAGACTCACAAAGTTGACCTGACCTAAATAAAAACGGTTTTCAGCAATGCTGGCCAGTTCCTGGATTCCTCTTTATTGCAAAATTGTTACAGCTGGGCATAAGTGGCAGCTTCTTCTCAGGAGCCTGAGTTTAGGAGTGTGGTGGCACTGTAGGTCAGTGGTCAGTATAGCAGACAGTGCTTGGGTCAAGGAGAATAAATGAGCAGGTATAGGACATGGAGGGAAGACGGCTTGGATGAGCTGAGTGGCCATGGAGAACACCTGGATCCTTTACAGGAGGGCAGATATCAAAGTGTCTCCAACCAGGACCTGTACAAACACTGGTGGAAGTGCTCAGTGTGTGTCCAAAGCAGGAGATGTTCACAGGCAAAACCTCCTGGATAAGAGGACACTCGTCTGAAAGGACGAGCTGTTTCTTTCTTTGTTCCAGCAAGGGTCAGTCTTGGGGGAAAGTGCCTTTTTATCACAAGATAACTGGGGGGAGGCAAGGAAATCCCAGCCTGCAGGACTGGGGTGCCTGCATCCAAATTCAGAGTGTGGGGATCTACCTTGAACTTGGTTTTTTTGGCTCAACAATGTGCCACGTGTAGGCAGGGAGGACTGAAAGAGGGAATACGGGTCTAGTGCCATTCCAGAGTAAACAGAGAGGCACTGTTGGAGAGCAGTGTGGAGGGACTCCTGGGCAGAGTGTCCATCCCTCCGGAGGGGTGGGAGGAAACGAAGCTTCAGAGGTCAGCTCTGCTCCTGCTCTGATCTCTCACCACCAGCCACCATAGAACCATGGAAGCCACTGAACCTGTAGGTAGAGAAAGTCTCTCCTTTATGAGATCTCATGACTACTTGGTGGCAAGTGACAAGATATTTCTTGGTTTATGGAAAAACAAGATATTTCAGGACAGGTGGAGAACAGTGAGAGCTCAGCACAGTTCGTACTGGAGAAATTAAACTAGACACTGTTGTGCAATTTCTTGTCATGACTTGGCATGACCTCCATTATACCCATGAGATCACCTCCAGTGAGTATCAATAGTCTCTTCCCCTATGTCTTAATGTATTTTTAATACCTCGTAACTGCCAGAAAAATAATATCGTTTCTGGAAGCTTTCACTGCAACATTTAGTTATGCATTTATCCTATTGTCTGTGAATTCAGAATCCTTAGTTACTCTGAGCCCAAAAAGGGAAAAGGAGGTTAGGAATATATATCCACAGCAGTTTTAAAATAACATTGAAAGTCTTTGTTGAATACAAAGTCTGACACAAATGAGGAAATGCAATTCCTAGCACCTTGATTGGGATATTCTGAATTATTGTAATTTACTGATGAACTGGTCAGTTAAACCTTCCACACAGCTTTAGCTTTTTAAGTTGTTTACCAAATACCACACCTTTTCACAGCACACAGATATTCAGGAGCATGTGAATTGTATGCTCTCCATCCGATGTAAGCTCTTGTAGGTTTTTCTCCTAGATCTTTGCTTAGCTACTACCTTAGAATGTAGTGTTGCCCATCTTGAATCAAAACTAAGTGGGATTTATGAGGCTGTATAAGGGCCCAAAACGTTCCAAGCAGTAAATATGGGTTAGTGAGAAGAGTGCACATAAAAGGAGTGATGATGATGATAAGGACTGTGCCATAAATATAACTAATCTTACAGCTATTACCTCTACTTCAGTTGACTATGACAATAGCACTTAACGCTCTTGATCAGGGGACCTCAGGTGACTCTGTAAGGAATTCTTGTTCATATTATACTGGCAGTGCAAATTCATATCTGGGAGATATAGTGAACATCTGAGACTTGAACAAACCATTAGATATTGTAGAATCATAGAATAATTTGGGTTGGAAGAGACCTTTTGAAGTCACCTAGTCCAACCCCCCTGCCAGGGGCAGGGACACCTTCCATTATACCAGGTTTCTCAAAGCTCCATCCAACCTTGTCTTGAACACTTTCAGGGATGGGGCATTCACAAGTTCTCTTGTTCCAGTGCAACTTTTTCCAGTGTTATATCACTCTCATTATAAAAAACCTTCCTTCTGTCTAATCTAAACCTGCTCTCAATCAGTTTAAAGCCACCACCCCTTGCCCTACTGCTACATGTCCTCGTAGAAAGTCCCTCTGCAGCTCTTTCATAGGCTCCCTTATGATATGGAGGAGTACAAACCTCATTTTCCTGCACTTCCAGTGTGATGTCCTACTCACTGCACCGTGGTACATGACTGGGTGGGATTACAGACACACCTGTAAGCACAGATAGCTTCAAAGCAGCACAGAAACATCCTAGGCACCTCAGCCAGAGCCAGAACTGCCTAGCTGGATGGCATGTGGAAGCATTAAGGAGAGAAAAGAGGCCCCTTTCAATGGCTTTCCTGGTAAGGGAATGATCTGGAAGGCAAATTTGTTGATTTTCTCTGAGCTAAAATCTCACAAACTTTGGTGTTCTGGTCTTGCTGGAACAAGAGACAGAAGCACAATGCCAGCAGTGGAACCTTGAACTGAGATCCACTTCAGCTTGGGCCTCTCATGTCTTTCTTTGGTCTTTCTCTGTCCTGTCTCTCTGGGAAAGTACTGCTTCCCAATGTCTCCATGCCACTGTGGTGTAACCTGCACCGTGTGACCAGCTCAGCTCAGCAGATGCTGAAAGGATGAAAAATTCCCTGCACCGAGCCCTGGAGTGGTTGGCAAGGATAGGCTGATAGCCTGATTCAGCTGCGACAGCACTCCACCCTCCTTCTGTAAATGCCTCCTATCTCCTGCTGCCAGTCATTACAGAAATAGAGACTTAGCTTTTCTCAGGAGGATCTAAATGTCCTGGTTGCTGCTTGGTAAGGGGCATATTTCTCCAATTAATTATTAAGTGGAGCTCTGGCCGGAGGAAGGGGCTGCAGAGACGTCAGAGTGAAAAGGGGAGAGCGTTTTAACCTTTCTGGAGCTCTCCTGCAATCGGCAGCAGGTTTGCTTTGTGGGAGCTGGCCAGTTCTTGTTCTACAGCACATCGGCAAGGCTGGCCAGCAGAGAATGGCCTCACGGGGGCTCTGCCAACTTCCATGGCTCAGGGGCCTTCTTTTCTCCCTCCTTGGCAGCAGAAAAATGCTGCAAAGAAACTGCTGCCTACAACTCAGGTCTTCATCCTGCCCTTATTCTCCTGAGCTGGATGGAAGGTCCTGGCTGTGCAGCTGTAGGCAGCAGGGGAAGCAGACTTGGTAGAGCAGTTGTAGGGACAGGGGATTCATCCCCTGAGAAGGAGCAATGGGAAGGGTAGCATGGTCTGTTAGATATGGTGTTAGACCGGGAGTCCAGAGACCTGGGCTTTTATCAATGTGGGTTACAAGGGCAAAAGAGATTGCAGTGACCAACTCATGCCAAGCACTGGCTTTCATTCCTTGGGAGTACCATGAGAAAGCTGCAGTACTCCAGGAAATCACTGCATCAACTCATGCTTTGGTTTCTTCAGCAGTAAAATAATACTCTGCTATGTTGTGGTCCTACAATGAAAGGCACTTTTCAGGGGCTGAAGTGGGAGGAATTAATTTTGCTGTCTTTTCCGGGTGATTTCATACCCTCCACTGGTACGGATCAGCACAGTTCAGTATGGAATATTTACTACTGGACCCCATGTGCAGGAGGATTTTTCCCTAACCCTATTCTTTTCTTTTGAGATGGCTTAATTGTCCTAACAAAGAACACAGAGGAGAATGTGTGAGACAGGGCTCAGCTCCATTAATTACTAAATGTATTCTCAAGCCTGAGCAGGGGTAACACTGCAGGTCACCTCAGCACTCACCCACTGAGGACCCTGCTGTAGGACAGCCATCAAGACCAAAGGTGTAGGGCAGCTCTAATTCAACTTACAAGCTGCTGAATTCTGTGTGAGGCTGTGCTTTCCTACTCAAGGAATGCTACAATCAGCAGGTATCCTGAAGCTTTTCTGGTTTACCCGTGTCTTAGCAGCTGCTATCAAGAATGTATAACCACAGTGGTTGGGTTTTGGTACTCCTCTCAGTGGCACTGCAGTGGAGATGGGGTGAGAGATTACTCACCAGCACCGGGCCAAACTCAGCAAACAGAAGCCTTAAGTATGGAACAAGTAAACCAGGAATGATCTCCAAAGAGCTCATTTACTTCAGGAAAGAGCCTTTCCCCAAGGTCCTCTCCAGTTCCTTTCCCTGCTGCCATTGCCAAGTGGTACCTTTGCAAGTGCCCTGAGACAGCCCCGACTGGGGCAGCCCCTCTCAATCCTGCTATCAGTCACCTCACAGATGAAGTGTGTAGCTCAGGGGTAAACTTCGTGTTAGGCTTTGAACAAGCACAGGACAGCTTTTTTTCCCAGCTTAGAATATATGAAAAGATGTCAGCCTCTGCTCTTCTTTTCCCCTGTGTTTTGTTTCTATCCAAAATCCTTTCCGAGGAGTGCACAGTTTTGGGTCTCAGACACTTTCTGCGGTATGGACTGCAAGACTTTGTTCCTGAGCACAGCCATCCCACTGACCTGGCCTGCCCCGTCCAGTGGGATTACTTGAAATATGTCTCTCTGGATGAATCAAGTCATATCACTGAAGCACATTCATACACTATCCTCTTGTCCTTAGCCATAGTCAGGGATCTCAAAATCAGGGTCTTGAGGGCAAACATTCCCAGCAGTACACTGGAGTGCTTGAGTGAGGAGCAGGAGATTGTCCTAAATCAGTCTTCGCCTCACTGCTCCTCCTGTCTAACCTGTGTGGCTCAAATTTTTCCTTTAGCCTGTTCTTTTTTGTGTGGTTATCATGTCCAGAGTCGCTTGTGATCCCACACTACCCTGGCTTTGGAGCTGAGGTGTGGCAGAAAAGGCTTCCCTTTGGCAGAGGAGGCTGTCCTGGGACCCTCAGGTTGCAGAGTTTCATCTCTACATCCAATGTAGAAACCTCAGGGTTTCATCTCTACATCCAATTTCTGTGCTGTGTCACAGAATTTGGGGACAAGCTCCTTTCATTTGTATCCCCTTGTTGTCCCATCTGTGCAGTGTGGTTGGTGACAGCTCCTCCTCCCACCAGCACCAGCAAAGACACAGTTTTCTGGGGGCTTTGGAAGATGAAAATCAGCCAGGGTAGGAAAATGTCCAAGATGATTTCTACCATTAAGCTGTCAGCAAGATGTGCTGAGGTGTTTAAATATTGATGCAAACACAGAAGAAATAGTTGTCTTCTTCCAGAACAGGAGAGGGATTTACGGTGTAGAACACCCCAGAGCTCTTTGCCAGCACTGTGTAGGTCACAGCTGTCTCTCCCTGGTACAGCACATGAGAACTGTGGTGAGGGAACATCCTCATCTCCTGCCTGCACAGACCCAGAGAGATGAAACCCAAGTAAGACAATACTTGGAGTGGCACAGAGGTGGATTCATGGTGAAAAGGCTTTCCTGCACCTGAAGAGAAATCCCCAGTCTAGGGATAAAAATACAATGGAAATGTTGGGAGCTGGAAAGTGAAACTCTCCTTTGGGTCTGGATGTGATTTGCTCTCCTGGGAGAGGGGACAGAAAGCTGCTGAGCCAGAATTTTGCTGTCCAGGAGATGCAGAGTTGTTATTCAAGCCTCACCATCAAAATCAAATATTTGCACATGGAGGGAAACATTATTCCTGGGGATGTTTGCAGTGGGCTTCCTGCTGAGGTTTCTGCTAGCAACTTGTAAGTCTGAGCCAGAATCACATGTATGAACATTTTGGTATTTTTGTACATTCAAATATATGGTCTTCCCCACCTGTGCTCAGGAGAGGTGCAGAAGAAGCCTTGACTTGTCCCTCAGTATGTTTTTCATAGTTGTATCCTGGCACGATTGAGCTTCTTGTTCCTGCTGGTTCTCTTAAAACATTTGGGAAAGGGGAACATTGAGGGGGCTTGAACAAGGTGTGAAGGATGGGTATGAGCAGAACCAGAAGGATTAAAACCTTAAAGCATTTTCTGAGCCCTTTGGACAGAATGTCAATTTCTCTGAGAGGGTGGAATCAGCCACAAGTGCCAATTCCCAGCCAAACCTCTACAGCTCTTAGGGCCAGTGCTTCGCTTTGTCATGTATGAGAATGAGTGATAACAGGCTGGTTGCCCTTGGGATCAACATCGCATCCTCCTCAGAAATCCCTCCTGAGTCCATCCTCCACTTGCCCAGCTCGGGGGCTTTTCCTAAGCTCAGCTCCCGGCTGGCTGTCGGAGCACCCCTGTGCCACTTTCTGGCTCCAGCTGCTGTACCACATCTGCACAGACAGGGCTCACCACTGGCTCATCTGTATTTTCCTAATGCCAATTTTTCTAATTATAGGCCTGTGGCTATCAGCCAATCGACTCCATCTTTGAGACTCGTTATTGGACTTCGGATGTCAGGCTGAATTTTTCCTAACTGTCCATAATAACAGTAATAGCTTGACTTCCACCATGAGACAATTAACCTTCTTAAAGTTTAGTGCCTCGGGCTGTACCTCAGAAAGATTCCCTCTACAAAGCAGACAATTACCTTTACTTAATAACCTTTCTCTTTCTAATCTGATATTAGTGCCAAAGTAAATGTAAAGGGCAGCGCTCTATGTCCCCTCTTAAGTACTTTAAATGCCTGTCCATGAAAGCTAATGAGCTGCCATTTTGCTTAATCTAGATTTGCTGTGGATCTAACAGTGCTCTGCAGCATCTTACCTTTTAAAAAAACTTAATAAAAGGATACAGCTCTGGTTTTGTTTGTATTGAATCTTTGTATGTGAAAAAAGGAAAACTGATGAAGCAGGAAGAAAAATAATGATGTCCAAATAACAAAACAAGACAAAGCATATTTAACACTGGTCAGCTTCTGTCTTAAGGATGATTTCAGTGGGAAGTGGTGTCAGCATATGCAAAGCAGGAATTTGTTGCTGGAGCTTCACAGGGTTAGTGGCAGCCCCTCCTATTGACTTGATGCAGATGTGGGATGGAGAGACGAGGTTGGGGAATTTTTCTGCGCTTCTCTCGGTCCCACCAGCCAGCAGCACTGACCTCTATGTTTATGGCTGCAGCAGACCTAGAGCAGAAGCTCAACTGCTCTGTAGATGTAATTTCTTCATGGACTGCTGCTCACAGTAATTAATATGTATAATATTAGTAACTGTTGAGACACAAAATGCTCTCTCAGCAAAGAAGTTATTGCTCTGCTGACCCTGTGTTTTGCACGTTCAGTTCTCTACTAATATTGAAAACTACTCAAAGATTTCTGAGATGAAGACAAAGCTGTAGGCATTTCTCTATCATGTGAGCAAGCACCATTTTCCCAAGAATCCTAGCTAAAAACAGCAACCAAATAACAGGTTTAAAATCCAGGAAAAACAGAGTTATAGCTGCTCTTAGCAAAGATGTCTAATTCCTCAGTAGCTCTTAAACCTATGTCTTTGGATGCAGAGTATTTCCCCACACTGCAGAACGTCATCTTCATTCGCTTTATCACTGTGCTCCTGCTAAGCCCATTCCCTGCTGCTGAGCCAACATTTACTCTCTCCTCATAAGAGTGCTCTGGTTTCATCATCTCTATATAATGAGGTTTGTATTATTTTTTTATTATAATAAAAGCAGCCTCAGGTCTTAATCAAGATATTGGGCTAATTGCTATGGAAACCTAATTAGGCAGACCACGCTTCAAACTCTGTAAATATTTATACATGCACTTAACCATCTGCATGCAAACCAACCCACCCTGGCCATGGGAATGGGGCTTAGCACACGCTGAAGTGTTGAGAGGGGCGGGAGCCTGCTTGAAGACAAAGTTGAGCTGTGCTGCAACACGTAGAGAGGAGCGCGCAGCGGAAATCACATTGGGATGGTGTGAGTGCAGATGGGGCTCGGATCAGAGAGGGGCTGGGTTATGGGGCTGGGTTAACAGCAGAAGTGCTGCATTTTTAAAATTATCCTATAGAATAGTAATTAAAAATATGTGAGTCACTGTACCAGACACAGACATACATAGAGAAATACAGGGGTGTACGAAGTCTCCCCAGCCAGAATGAACTCTGCCATTTCCCAGCAAAGCATTTTAAACATCGTTTGAAAAATGTGCTTGAACTCAATTTTACAAACTGTTTGCATGCATGAATCCGTTCATATTTACATGTTTATTGCAGCAGAGAGAAAATTCAGAGTTAGCTTTGGTACGAACACTTTAGACCACTAAGGTATTAACTTTAGAAGCTGAATATATGGAACTAATCAAAACCCTTTCATAAACAGATTAATGAGGAGACAAAAATGCACAAGTACAAGCTGCTAGGCTTTGAACAGTCACATCTTCTGCAGTGCCTTTATTTATTTATTTAAGTTAACAAGTATTTTAATTGGTTTTGTTACATGTCAGGGTTGAGAACGATGAGATGAGGTGAATTTGCTGAACAGGAAGAGCTGCTGTCAGACAGAAATATAATAATGTAGATGGAGATCTCGGCATGAAACCCCATGCTGATCTTTTATTTATGGTTTTTCTCTCTGTCCTCCATGTTTGCTGCACCCTCTTTTCTGAGCTCTGCTCCCTCATGTTAAGCCCTCCAATTTTGTCTGCAATATTTGGTCTCCAAGGTGTGAACAGTGGTAGAGAAAAAGGACATTTAATTTAGCATAACCAGTATGACAGCATCCAAACAAGAATAGTAGATTCTCTACCACAAAAGCTGAGGATCCCCTTCCCAAGACTTTCTCGTCAAACATGTTGCTCATTTAATGTCGTTTATTTCTAGCAAATAACCTTGTACACAAAAAGCAATGAAACACTCCAAGAAAAAGAATGAAAAAACCCTAATAGCAAAATTGAATGAAACTACCATGACCTGTTTATAAATCCTGTGCTTGAAGCAGAGGGGGACAGGAGATGGAGCTGCTCAGAACAAACGTTTCCTGTGCTGGCTGAGTCACTGCAAGGTTCAGCAGCTCAGTCCTGCTGGGGACGTCTCGCAGACCTCACTCCCCATTCAGGACTGTAAATTTCCTTCCTGAGTTTGTTAGCAGCAAACAATGTGTGTAAAAAAAACCCTCAAACACCCAAGCCCACTATAACTGCTGGTATTATGCAAAAGAACTAATGCATAAGCAATCTGCTGCCCTTGGAGGAGCGTGCAACGTGACACCAGCCACTACAGAGAGCAGGGCAGCAGCTCTTCCAAACCTGGAGATAAAGAAGGGATCTCCGTGGGGCTGGCTGAAAACTTTCCATTCAACACTTTTCTTTTAACCTGGCTCTTGAGTAACCTTATTTTTTTTCCTCCAAAGTTATGTCATTTCTGTACAAAACATCATCTTCTTACTAAACCAACCAAACAAGAATCTCCTCTCTCTTTGCTAATCTGAATAATTTTGACCCTGGGAAAATGTCATGGGATATGCCTCAGCAAACTCTTAGTTCACACACACCAAGGCCTCATCAGGCTCCACGGACAGGTTTCCAACCTGCTGTCCTGACTCCAGGAAAGGCTCCCAAGAAAAGGGGATTAATGGGCAGGAGTGCCAGTGCTGCATGGGAAACCAAGGCTGAGGAGGACAGCAGGCTCTGGGGAAGAATGAGATCCTAGAGCTCCAGCTTCACAGACAGCAAGCCTTAAATTCCATTTCCTATCTTTCAGTTTTTCACTGAGATGTCAAATTTTTTCTTATAGGAAAATTACATTCCAATCACTGTTGAAGTTAAGCCTTAACCTAAGAAAGTTCCAACTTTTCTTTCTAGCTGAGATGTCTCTTTCAAATTTTGCCCAAAGCTTCAAGAAGAAAGAATAAAAGCCATGAGATTCAGAGAAACTTGATATTTCTCATGTTTAAAGGGGAGTTAGTCATATTAAAGTGAGCTTCTCTTTATACGTCAGAAAAGAGAGTAGCAGAAGTGACAACAAAACACACAGCTATTTTTTGATTTCCAGTTCACTGTGAAGAGTTGTTTTCACCCTCTCCCCCTTCTCCCTTTAGGAAGAAGTGTTAAATTAGCAATGAAAACAGCACATTAGCTGACAGGTACTGCAAATAATCTGATCATGAGACAGCATTAAAAAAACCTATTCAGCATGTTGTGGATATCGGGGTTATTCTCTTCAGCAATTACATCTCAGGGAAGCTCTCCTTAGATATTTAATGGGCTGGAGCTAAAAAAATTTTAAAGCGCATTTCAGATCTGCTGGTATTGAAAAGGATCGAGTATTTCATAGTCACTGCTAAGTTTTACAATTGATTATGGCACATCCTACGTTAAGCTCCTTCAGAAGGAAGCTGACAGTGCCTAACACGAAACTCCACCAAGGAGAGTCTGTGTAGGCATAAAAGGAGAAGAGGCAGAACGCAATGCTGGGCATCATGAATAAAAAGCCTCATTCAGCCAGGACCCAAAAGTGACTTTTTTAATGCTTATTTTTAACTAACTGTGAACTTCTACAATAAGCACAGAGTGCTACTGGGCTCCTGAAATAGCTGCAATGATGAGCTGGCGCTTGCTTCTGTTACTATGTGAATTTATGGAGCTGTTGTCGCACGCTTTGTTGGAGGAGATATATGGTGGTTCTGTCATAGGGACTGGACACCTATAATTCTCATTTTCTTTGCCTGCCCATAAATCCCTGCTGCTCAGCCACACCATTATTATACTCGGGTTGCTGCTATAATCCCCTCTCCGGAGCAAGGCCCTCGCAGAGCCTTGCAGGGGAAGCGCTGAGTCACCAGCATCGCTCCAGTGGAGATGAAATGCTGCACGGGGCTGGTGACTGCCTGCCTGGCTAAGGAGATTCAGGCACGTAGATCTGCCCCAGGGGCATGCTGACAGATAGATCCCGGGCTGAAAGGCGCTGGGTGCCTTGGAAATACCACTTTGTGTGGGTTTTACCGTATTGAATAAGGTTTCATGGGTTTTGGCGCCTAAGAAAGGGCATTTGCTGCTTCTTGGGGCTTGGAGAGGCACTTGTCTTACTGGAGGGACAAGTCTTAGGAGAAGCAGCTGATGGAGCTGGGGTTGTTTAGTCTGAAGGAAAGGAAGTTTGGGGGGATCTTATTGCTCCCTACAACTACCAGATGCTGTAGACAGGTGGGAGTCAATCTTTTCTCCCAGGTAACTAATCACAGGTCAAGAGGAAATGGCTTCAAGTTGCACCAGGGGAGGTTTAGATTGGATAGCAAGAAAATTTTCTTTACTGAAAGGGTTGTCAAAGATTGAAACAGGCTGCCCAAGGAAGTGGTGGAATCACTACCTCTCAAAGTGATTAGAAAATGTATAGATGTGGTGCTTAGGGACATGGTTTAGTGGCAGATCTGGCAGTGCAAGGTTAATGTTGGACTCAATGATCTCAGAGGTCCTTTCCAACCTTAACTATTCTATTCTATTCTATTCTATTCTATTCTATTCTATTCTATTCTATTCTATTCTATTCTATTCTATTCTATTCTATTCTATTCTATTCTATTCTATTCTATTCTATTCTATTCTATTCTATTCCTGTTCTGTTCTGTTCTGTTCTGTTCCGTTCCGTTCCGTTCCATTCCATTCCATTCCATTCCATTCCATTCTATTCCATTCTTCCCATCTCTGTGCTTTTTGCTCAGGCCAGTACAGCTGCTACAGAGGACTCGGCTGTACTTCATTTGTGTGCAAAAAGCCCTGCCTTGCCCCGCAGGCCTCGAGGTGCCGGCACTGGAGCAGCGTGAGATCCTTTATTGCTCAGACACTTTGAGTCTCGCTGGGCCCGGGATGGGTTTGATCTCCGGGCTGCTCTCTCGGACCCCGAGCCTTGGCTGCAGCACTCCTTTGTGTCTGCAGCTCGGTGCGCGGCTGTCACTGCCTCTGGCTCTGCTTTTTGAGTCACTGCCGTCTCTCTGCTCCTCCGGCCTCTGAACCCTTTCATCTTGCCCCGCTACGCACTGCAGCCGCCTTCTTTCATCTTCTGCTCTCTGCCTGTGGGAATGCCCTTTCGGAAGCCGCACTCTGCCCCATCCCGGCGGCTCTCTGAGGAGCCCGGGTGCAGCGGGGCAGGTCGCTGCTGCATGCCGTGTGACAGTGGCACCTTGCCGGGCCCCGCACCGACCCCCGCACCGTCCCTCTCTCGCCCCGGGAAATTACTGCTCTCCCCCGTGCCTCTGCTTCTCTTGCTGGCTCTCTCTCATCTGTCTCTTTGGCTCAGGCCAGAGGCTGCCGTGTGTGACAAGCCTGACGGTGCCGTGACAGCCTGGTCTCAGCTGGGAATGCTGCCGTAACGCAGATAATAATCACAGCGCTGGGAGCCCTGTGCCCGCTCTAAGCCCGGCTCTGCCCCTCGTCTGCGCAAACCCCATCTGCCTGTCTCTCGTGTCCACCGCTTAGCGACAAGGGAGTGCTCCCAGGGAGGCAGTTTGGGTTGTGTCACCCGTCCTGCACCTTTGCGGGAACAGTGAAGACTAAAATGTGGCTATGTTTCACTCCCAACGTCAGGATATCTTGCTCCCATGTTGGAGACAAGGGGCAGGCTGTGTCTACCTCCACCCGTGACCTGGCCGGCAGCCTGGGAGCCACCAGGAGCAGTAGCTGGGGTTTGGGACAGCACTGGGATGCTGCTAGGTGAGCTCCTATTGCTCCAGGTTCTCTCCAGGTTCCTAGAGAGCTACCAACCATCTGTGACTTATCCTAGCAGCTTTCAGGGGGCCAGACTCAAGGAGAGCCATACCCTGCAGGAAGGGAAAGTCCTGAGGACAGAGGACCACCACAATTGCTGTCTCATGAAACTTGTAGCACTCAGGAATGATGCTGTATTCTCTCAAGTGGCTCCTACAGGGACTTTATCCATGGCCCATTCACCACCATAAGGTCTCATAGGACCAAACCCCAGCAGGAGCCTTGCACTGAGCATCCCCTCACCCTCTGGGTGGCCCAGGGATGTCCCTGCTCTGTGCTGTAAGCAAGTGCAGAGTGAATGGAGACAGGGAGCCTCTGTCCTCTTCCTCCAGCACCATGTGTCAGCCCATTGCGCTGGAAAGTGGTCTATTGATCAAGATCCACTGCCAGTTATTTCCCGGAGAAGCAAGCAGTGATTGAAGAAAGGTTTGTGCCTCTGAGACATACTTTTCCCCCTGGAGCTGTGCACTTATCTCCTGTTCCACCACCAGAACAAGAGGGAAGGGCATAAGCCAGCCCAAGGTTATCGTTGCCTTATAAAAGGCAGTGTTGGAGATGGTCAATGATGGGCACCAACTGGAGGAGATTCATCTCCACTCATCCCATTTTGACAATAAAATCACATGTTTTGATAAAAAAAGCTTCCACCTGGAGAGCTTGATGAAAAGCACAGGGAAGTGTTGGTTCTGGGCAGGAATTTGCTCTACTATTCTGCTCCTCAGGAGCTTTCATAAGTAGGTTTCTTTGCTACCACAACAGAAAGAATACCCCTTTCATAATGAATTGCCTTCAACTACCATGAGCCAAGCTTAAGGGTTTTTTTGTTGTTTTTGTTTTTTTAAATGTGGGAGCATAGAAAATTAAATCTCTGTTGGATTTTTTTAGCAATTATTTTAAGCACTGTGAATAAACAGGGAGTGTCTTACAAACACCTGTTATTTTTCCCATCGTGAGTTTGGCTGCTGCTGAACAGTCAGAAATGCTGCTCTTTATAGGATAAAGTGTGTTTATCTGGCAGAGAAGAATAGGGTTTGTTTTCACCACAGAATAATGCACTGGCTGCTGTATAAAGTGCAGCACCAACTTTTATTGAATAGGAGGCATTTGTTCCCTGGCTTCCTCCTGTTTGCTGACAGATTGGTGAGACTCAGTTGCTCCCATCCCAAAAGAGGCACCTCAGACCTGGGCAGAAGGAACTGGGGCCAAATCACTGCCAACTTCTCAAAGCTTCTGGGTTTGCTATGAATATGGAGATGAGCTCCAGCGTTAAGAATTGATTCAGATCTAGCCCTCAGCCTTCTGGAGAAATCAGAAGGTGCCAACTCTGGACTTCCAAACTTGGGTAGGAGTAAAGTCCATCTCAAAGTCCATGTTCCCAAAACATGCTGCAAAAGGAGGATATGGAAGCAGTTCTGGGAGATTCTCATGATCAGCTGCTTCCTCTTTACCCCTTTACCCCTTTTCCCCATCTCCCCATCTGGATGCTGCAGGCTGACTACCATGGGGACAGGGTAAAGGTTGCTGCTCATACAGTAGCATTCAGAGCACGAGCAGAACAGCACAGGGACCTGAGGCAGAGGGATTACAGCAGCAGTTGGTTGGCTGAGCTGACCTGATTGAGCTGACACTTCCTTCTTTTCCAGCCTTAACCTTTGCTGAAGGTTGTCACCTCCTCTCGCCTGTCCTCCCTCTGGCTGGGGGGAAACTACACAGCAGCTGAGCAGGAGCCTCGTGAGCAGGACATGGCCTGAAGGAAGGGAAAGAAGAGGTCAGAGGTGGCTGGGACTCCACAGAAGAGACAAAGCACAAGGGCTGACAGCAATGGATTTGCAGCATGCACTTGGTATTGCAGGTCAGGCTTGAGGTGACCTGACCAGTGACCATTCCACAGAGACAGCAGAGATCCTTTGTCCTTCTTCCCTCAGGTAGCAATCAACCACCAGCATTGTTTTTCAAGTACGTGTCTAAAGACAGCAAGGATCTCTAACAGGCTAAGACAAGCATCACATTACCCCCTAGCAGAGATGATTTTAGGAGGGACACTTGCAAAGCTCTATTGTAGCCAGCCAGCAAGTGCTCTGCCTCCTGGGTTTTGGTACTTGTTAGTATGGGAGTAGATTTTTTTACTACAATTTCTTGCTGCTTAAGAGTTTCCTATAAATCAGGGCTCTTTCTGAGGTTCAGTTAAAGACCAGAAAGAAAGTGCATGAGAGAGGTGAGGGGGCACTGGGATTAACTCGCTCCTGGTGGTGCTTGTGTTTTGAGCAGTTCAGATATCCATCTGGCCAGTTTTCTCCCTTCTCCTACTGGTCTGTTGCTGGTTCAGAGCATTGGATCTGTGCTCTGCCAGCTGAGGTGTCCTGAGCAGGACATGGTGAAGGGACAAAGAGGAAAGATGATGCCATGTGTGAGGCAGAACAGAGGTTTACACACCAGACATGCTGTTTTAGCAAAGCACTGCAATTTGAGAAAAGTTGCCTGGGCTCTGAAGAGCTGAGAGAGAAGCAAAGAAATCTCACCAGTTTTACCCGTGCTTTGCTCTTTAAAAGTCTCTAGCTGAGGGCAGGTAGGCAGACAGCCTGCACTGCTCACTCTGAGCCTCTGCACGGCAAATGGGGACACTCAGCAGCCTTCTCCAGCTCTTGGCTAGTGGCAGAAAGTTTTCAGTGGTTAAGGAGTAAGACAGGTAGCAGAGACCAGGCTTCCACCCTGGGCGTTGTTACCAGTAAACTGTGTGTGAACAAATCCCTCAGGCCAAAATTTTCATTGCCCTGCCCTTCTGAAAATCAGGCCACGAGTTGCGTAAATATGGGTGTAGGAGCCTAGCAGTAGGCAGCCAGTTTGGAACATTCTGGCTTTAATCCCTGTGCCTGAGTTACCTCATTTATAAAATGGGGATAATTCTTTGCTACCTCGAGGGATGCTCTGAAGCACAACTCGATTGATGCTGGTGAAGCATGTCCCAGCTCGCTGGATAGCTATTATTCTACACTTGACAGAAATTGGATACGGCAGAGCTGAACCAGTGCTCTTGGTATAGTTTTCTGTGTTGCCAGTGGACAGCCTTTGAGTCACAGTTCCTCTCCCCCCCACCCCCAGCAATGAGACAGAGCAGACCAGGGACACTTTTGGCACTGCCACAGATCCATGTTGCAGCTTTAAAAAAGCCAAATACTCCGATAGTTATGCCCCTGTCTGTCACTGCTCCAGGGTGCTCAGACTGGACATAGGACATGCACCTTTACCCCTGAGGAGGTAGATGAGTTGCCAGGACATTGGGGTTTGTGGCTTTGTAAGATCCTTCTGTTAGGAACAAGTTGTGTTTGTATCTCCTCAATTTTATGTGGTTTGTTTTCATGCAGCATGGGCTCAGCATTTCTGCTGCAGAGACAGACGTGTGTACAAGACAATTAAAAGAGCAAATTGATTCAGAATAGCTCTGGATTTTGACGCTCTTCTTCTGTGATAAAAGGGTCTCTTCCTCTGCTTCACATGAGCTGTTGATACCAGGAAGCTTTCCAATCAATTTTCCAATATTGAAAAATATTTAATTCAACCCATGACTTCCACATTATTTTCATAATCAGCAGTAAGACACTCTTTCCAACAGAATTGTGCTCCTTCTTCCTTCTTCCCAGAAACTTATCCCAGATACTCCTAGGAGAAACATGGATGATACATTACTTTATGCTAAGATACACACATTTATATTTCAAAAACTCTAATGCCACAGGATATTTATTTGCACAATGCTGGCAAAATCTTGCACTTAGAGCCACTTCCAGATTTAAATCATAAGATGCAGAGAATGAAATTTTTTAAATTGAAAAACACCTACTTGGTTTTCATCCTCTGTCCTGTTGGAAACGAAAGCATAGAGGAAATCTCGGGAGAAGCGTGTTATCCTAGGATTGTCTCTCTGGACTCACCCTCGGGGTGAGGTGATTTAAGTTTGGGTGCCTATCTTCAATGACAGCTGCTCTATCTTCTGAGTTTCAACCCTCGACATAATGACAAATGAACCTCCATGCCCACCTTTGCACCCAACTGGTTTCATATCAGGCAGTTTCACTGCCCACACATAGGTTAGATAAAAGAGGAGTCTTTGACTCTTTTGCAATCCTCTTACCTCCTCAGAAACCTTCCGCAATCTGCATTGTCTTGAACAAAGGGTGAGCTAAAAGATGAGTGGGATACTTCATTATAACCTCTGGCTGTGCAATGAGTCACACCTGTGATTTTGAAATGCAAAATAATAAATTAAGAGGGCAGTAGTGAGACTGAGCTGACAACCTGATAATAAAAATACTGGGCAACTTGTCAACTTCAGCTGAGTAACCAAAGAACGACACTTTCTGCCAAGCACAGGCAAATGAAAGGCTCTCTTTGCTGCACTGTTGTCATGATGTGGCCAACAGCAATGTCTAGTGGTTCAATAAAATGTAAACACTGACTATATTTTCTGGAGCCAGTTTCTCTTTTTGTCCTCACAGAGAAGGAAGGTTGGCATCCAGGATTCTGAAGTAAAGATTGAGAGCTGGAACTCTTCCTTGTATTTATGCCAACAGAAGAATCTCTATGACTCCATTTACCTAAATGTAGATGACTTTATAAATGGGATTTAGAAAAGTGTAGTTACTATTAGCCTGATTCTCAGAGGGAAGGCACCCATAAATATTCTCTATTTATTAATCATCATACAGGGTCATTTTCCTACAGCTGTCAAACTAACTGTCAAACTCTTATCTTCATTGACTTCACTTGCTCAGTGGCACCAGGGTGTGTGGTATGGGAAGCTACTTGGGCCAGCTCAGTGTCCACAACACTGCAAAGCCACACTGCCAACAATCTGGGAGACAGCTTTTCAGGAAAGGGAACAGCAAAATGCCATCCTCCCACCATCATCTGGGTTCAGCAGCAGTTTAACACGCTTTACATGGTGACACCTTTCCCATAAAACAAAAAAAAACAAAAAGCAAAAACCCACTGAATAGAATTTGGGTAGGAATCAATACTCCTCCCTGTGGAACGAATGAAAAAAGGAAAAGACTTGCCACCAACATGTCTTCTCCTTCGGGTGGCTACAAGAATAGGTGTTTGCTACCAGGAAAGCCTCTGTTGCTCTGGGCAAAGAGCTCGTTCTCTTTGTGAGGGGAAGGAATGTTCTTGGTATTTCTTTGGAGAAAGGTGGGGCTGCAGCTGCATAACTGAGATGTTCACGTGAAGGTTTGGCATGACCCAAAATTGTCATCAGGACAAGAATATCCCCAAATAAAATGGAAACCTTCTCAATGGAGTAAAATTCCTACGGAAAGCCAGTCTCAGCTGTATGGAAAGCCTGTACAGAAAGCCAGTCTCAGTAACAAGGTGGCACAGCTCCTACCAGAACCGAAAGATTTCTGGACTTAAGAGTAAAAACTAAGGTTTAAAAAATACACCAAATTTGCATTTTTTTTTCTTATTATTTCAATAAATGCGGTGCTAGTTCTGGTATGAGGCAGATCCAACTGTGTTGCTTTTAAGTGGGCAAAGTACAGGTACCTTTTGGTGCTCTAAGCAGGATATCTTGGCTTTTGAGCCTTGCTCAAATAAAGCACTGGAATTTTTGCCCATCATTGCAACTGCACATTTAGTTTCATGATGTGGAATCTGGGCTGAGCCTGTGTATACCCTGATGTCAGAAAAAAGACCTTTCCAGCTGATGGGACAGTAGTGATAGAGCTGCCAAGGACATACCCATTTGTACCAGCTGTGAGCTGGGGGATGGCTCATGGAGTGGGGAGCTGATTTCTTTGCACCTCTGAGCCAACCAGCACTATTCCACCGGTGATTTTCTGTCTTCAGTTTCAGAGCTTGTAGAATGATCTGGCTTGCCGGGGACTGGACACTGAATTGACAGAGACGGATCTAGACTGAGTCTAGCTGGAAAGTGGAGCACACCATTTTTAGCAAGAAGTATATATTTTTAAATATTGCCGTGAGATAATCGATGTGTTACAGCAGCTCAGCACTGTCTTGAGGGATTTGGGGCCATGGGCAGTCTGTACCCCAGTGAAAATCACAACCCCATGTTCTCCTGCATGCTGGTGTCTGTATTTTATAAAAAAACAGCTCCAGGCCAGGATGCCAAATTGCTCTTGAAGCAAGTGAATCTGGCAGCAAAAAAAGAGCTCAGCCATCTTCTTGGCCATAAAATGGTGATGGAAAGGTGAGCAAGACAGATGGTGATGCTATATCAGACGCTTGGATAATCCTCAACTCTTCTCTGTTACTTTACTCAGTGAAAACCTTAAGAGAAACCCCCACTTTCTCTGGTACGTTCATGAATTTAATCCAATGGGACCTAGAAAAGCCAATCAGCCCCATGCCCACAGTGAACAACCCTTCAAGAGGTGTCACGGCTACAGTTGCCACCTGTCACCTCTAACTCCTCCAACTGAATGGCCACATACTTATTTACATTCTGAGACTTGAATTCATACTCTTACCTGTGCTGTGAGACCTGCCTCTTTCTCCACCACTGCTGCTTGCCAGGGAATGCACAGATCAAGCAAGGTGCTCCCTCCTGCCACCAAGGGCAACGTGCTCTCATTAGTCAAAAGCTGCTGGCGAGCCCTGGAGGCTGGACACGCTTCTTGTTTCAGCAGCCTGGAGTGAACATGGAAAGCACCTGGCTACAAGGGCTGTAAACAAACAGAGACTTGACTGGGAGTTGCCACATAGCACAGGAGTTTAAATGAGATACAAAGCCAGGCACCTCCTATTACCAAGGAAAACTCAAGCCGCCATTTGTCCCCGCACGGTTCTGTTTTCCAGTGCCAACACACCCCGACCAGGGACGGTTTGGCATGGAGGATTCACTGCGCCTGATGCAATGTTCCCAACCTGGGATCAGATTAGTCCTAACCCAGGATCTTATGCAAATCCAAGGCTGAAGGAAGCTTGAGAATGAAATAAGAGAAAATCCCCCTGATCAAGGTTGCTGATAAAAGCAGCCGCCTCCAGCCGGTGAGCAGCACCGCCCACAGCCTGGCTGCTTGGTGTGCCAGGCTGGGCAAGGGCTCGGGTGGCTAATGACAGTCCAGCACCGAGTGCACCCATCAGGCAGGAGGAGGACAGGACGTTGTCCCATCCCACGCACAGAACAGCTCTATCTGAGCGAGCAGGAGGCCATGCCAAACACGCGGACAGAGGCAGACCTGTATTCCGCCGTCTGTGGGGAGTCCTGGGGCAGCTGTGCTGCTCTCTCAGTAGTAATGGCTGTGTGCAGGGGCTGAGTGTGAGCACTCTTCATTTTTCTGGGCTTGCTAGGTATCCTCTGTTCAGTGCATTATATATCTACTTTCTAGTGTGGACAAGATTTGGGAGTTAAGAGGGTCTCCAGGGTGCCTGTGTTTCCTCCCTGCTTACAGACAGTGCTCACAGAGTGTTTATTGTGGTGTACCTTTAGTTAGAAGGGATCTACTCTAGTTATCCCAAATACTAGGAGCGGAACTAGGTCCCACAATTCATTTCACACCAATAAATGCCATTCAAGCAGCAGCAACTCCTCTCCCCTGCTCTCGACGCACAGGGTACACACTGCAGTGGAGTACAAAGTGCCGCAATTGCAGAAACAACTTCTAGTAGCCACTGTGATCCCTGATAATTACTCTTCTTAACCTCCCCTGGTGTCTTACAGATGCTTGATGGCTGCTCAGCAAAGCCAGGTGCGTGTCCTACCTGCGCAAGGCTCTTGGTATCTGGTATCAACGTGACTAAGACCAACTTGCAGGTTCCGTCACTTACCATTCCCAAGAAACTTTCTCCCGGAGGCAGTCAAGGCATGGGGCTGCCACGGCAGGTATTTTGCCCAATTAAGCAAGTGAGCAGTGCAATGTGGCTGGTTGACATTTAGAGCAGAGCAGAGGAAGACAGACTGGAGGGAGATGTTGTAACCTTGTTTGTGTTGGCAATGGATGGAGTTGCGAAAAAGCCCTAAGAGAAAGTAACAAACAAAGGGTGTGTCTTGAAAGGAGGTTGAGTTCAGAAACCTTTGCTCAACGTGCAAGCAACACGTGCAAGAGCCAGGTGATTCAGAGCTGCCTTTCCTACGCTCTTGTGACCTAAATCCCCCAACAAAAGGGACTAGTATGTGCAAATACAACAAGAGCCTCCTGGCCTCTGGACCTGGTTTTCCAGGAAGAAAACCTGGCCCTGATGTACAGAATGACACACTGAGGTGCAGCATAGGGTGTTTTTAGGATTGTATTTAGAGACTCGGGGACTGTTTAAGATCAGACTTGGGGATAGTGGCCCAATATTTTAGTTTTCATGTGGCTGAGTTTCTACTAACATAAAGCTCCTCTTTACATTGCCTCTTGTAAGTCAACCATTGTACAAATATTTCAGATTCTTTCCATTTGATTGTTTCGTTCTGTTTTTTTTTTCCAAAATATGAAACAGCTTTTGTTTGCTTGGGAGAGAGGAAGGTTAGCACTCCATGTGTGTGATGCTTTCACAGAATTACAGAATAGTTTGGGTTGGAAGGGACCTTAAAGATAATTTAGTTTCAAACCCCCCTCCATGTGCAAGGGTACCACCCACTAGGCCAGGCTGCACAGGGTCCCGTCCAAACTGGCCTTGGATACTTCCAGGGATGCTTTAAGAAATATTCTTTCAGGTCAGGCCTCTGGAAGAGCACAGCAGGCAGAATTACCAGTACTTGTTAGTTACAGGGAAAATATACTTTGCAGCTTCTTTTGGAGCTCCAAAGAGCAAAGTGCAAGTGTTCCTTGCTTCTTCATTTGAACACGCAGTGTTAATTACTGTTCCATCTGCTGTGGGAGAACTCCCATAGAACACCGCTGTGTTACTTTACAGTAAATTTTTCTGAGCCCATGTTATTTCCTGGGAGGAGTGCTTCTAAGATGGCCATGAGATTTTTAATCCCTTTGGGGACCTATTTAGAGGTCCCTCATTGCTTTCACCATTATGAGCAGCCTTTCACCGCATCTTGCTCCTCCAAGAGGAGATCACACAGTGGTGCTGACTCAGTGCTACAGAGAGGGGTTGTGTCATGAGGCACTGATGAGGCGAGATGAGGCAGTGATGTCATAAGGGTGGAATCTGCATATCCTGTTGGAATAAACAGATAAAGGCCAAGTCAAGCTCCTCCATCATCTCTTGCATTCTCAGATTTTTTCACTGCCTTGTTTGTGATTCACCCTTTGAGGCACCTGGTATTTGTCTGGGTTTTTTTTTCCCACCACTGAATCATGTCCTCATTTGCACATTATCCTTTGCCTGAATTTCCCCAATCAATGTCTAGACACAGATATTGCTGCTTTGTGAGGAATACAGGTGGAAAAGCATATTTTTATTCCTGAGGGTCTCAGAAGCTTTTCTGAGAGGCAGAAAGTTTGCTCTCTTCTTTGAGCAACACACAGACTATCAAAAATCAGACCACGGCATGGGCAGGGATAGGAACACAATGTGTAGGAAACACAATATTCAGGTAGGGCAGCCAACACTGTGCTGGTCTGTGTCTTAATCTCTATAAATCAGGCAGATGTCTCACAGGCAGAACAGCACAAATAAAGTCGCCAGAAAGCACTCAAATCCAGTGAAAGAAGAAACTTTATGAATCAGCATGGTGTATGTGGAGGTCAGTGAGGAGGAACGCAGAAGGACATTAACATGAGAATAGTAATTTATTAAAACTCTGCAGCCCTGAGAAAGAAGAGCAGGAATTGCTGATTTCAGAAATCATGTGCAACAACTGTCAGACAGGGGACTTCCCTTCTTCTCTACTGGAGTATGACCTCCATTCATACTTCAGCTGCTCTGGTTTATATCTATATGTTGTAGCTCTAAAACCCTCAGAGCCGAGTTCGTCTGCAATATTTTTTTACGTAAAGCATTTATTTTAACAGCTTCCCTACATGGACTGTGTGCAGTTCTTTGCGGACAAGGCCATTTTTCAAAGTTAGTGCTGGAGAGACAATAAAAAAGAGCTAAAAGAGATTAGAGTTTTGACTCTTACTATATATCAGGGAAATCTTACTGGAAACCTCAGACAGATGCACAGTAAAAAGGCTAAGCATGGTGCTTCTGTGATATATTTGCCTGAAATTGCTAGAATACTCATATAACTTTTCCCTGTTTGCACTTGAGAAACAGATTGCTTCACTTTCTTTTTCTCGATCCAAAGTTTGAGCAGTTCATGCTTGAAAAACTGCAAACCAAGGGGCATTGGCTGATAATCATGTAATTGTGCTGCTTTTTTGTCCTTTTTTCTGCTAGCGTATGTTGACAGCACATAAATCATTGTAGCTTTCCAGATAGTTATATTGGTAGAGCTCTGCTCCCAGGATTTAAAGGCAAAGTCTTGCAATATGAGGACTGAACATCAGCTGAGCCATGGCCACTATCACTGTCAGCTTAGCTGACAATAAAAGGAGGTTAATCCAAACTGCATCGACTGCAGGCCTGTGTACAGCAAAGTCACACTGGCTTTGTTTATTATGGGCTAAGACAGAGCACATGGAGAGTTACCACAGCTCAGCTAATATATGGTAAGTTGCTAAGCTTGTAAGCCTTCAGTCCCTATTTTCTGATTCACATCTGACACAGGAAATGGAAGACAATAATTAATGAGTGGAAGAGGAGATACGGCTTTACAATAGAAAGAGATGGTGAGATAACCTTATTACATATTTCACTGGATCTTTTACCAAACAGATGATAGACTCGTTATAAAGGGTGCACAGAACAAAGAGAACATTGACATTTAAAGAGATTCTGCTCCGGAAAGCAGCCACAGAATTGGCATGATGGGTTTCCGTGACTTTTATGTTTGGCTTTTGGGTAAAGGAACAGCTTTGTGTCTATTAGACCTGCAAAGTGTTGCAATGTGGGAGTTAAACTGATCTTTAGTCTGATGAGATTTTGGTCTTGAAGTATGCTTCTGTTCCTTCCTCCATCTCTTTTTTTTCTTTTTTTTTTCTTTTTCTTCTTTTTTTTTTCTTTTTTTTTTCTTTTTTTTTTAACTTCATTTTCCATGAAGACCAGCTAGCAGCAGCTTTTGCTTCACTGTTTTTTGTGTTTGTTTTTTCTCGCTTGTTCACAGGGCAGGGCTGCTTTTCCCACTACACCGTTGCAGCTTCAAAGCTGCCTTCACACAAGCTTATACCACCCTAGTTTAACCAGCGTGAACTTTTGCATTTGGTGATCTACATCAGCTGTAAAATGTCTTATCCTTGTGCATTTACAAAACTCTTCTAACCAACCAGAGATGAAAAAGCAGCTTTATTGATACTAAAATAAGAGGGTCTACACAGCCTTGTGTCCTGATTTAGTTAAAACTTCTTAAAGCTGCACTCTTTTAAATTAGTGCCACTGACTATGCACTCAATATGTCGGAAATATCATGCCAGGGTTGTACAAGCTATTGAGCTTTATCCTCAGTGATATACTGCAAAAGCCTTTGCTTTCAATGAGCCTGGAAAATAAGAATTTAAATGCTCGTAAGCTTGAAGTCTGTGAGTGTACTGGTGGAATTGAAGCAGTGGAAATATTAGAATAATACGTGGGGTGAGACAAAACCACATCTGGCTCTGTGTGACCTCTCACTAGCAAAGCACCCTTCGCAGACCCTGTAGCTCCCTAAGTGACTTTGGGAGTGGTTGGGTGCTCCTGGTTGCATTTGGAATCACTTGGAACATGATGAGATTAAAGTTAGCTTAAGGCTCATATAAACCTGTAGGTTACACCCAAACAGAAGGCTGCACTGAGGCCTTTTTGCACTTTCTGAAATGTTTCTCAGAATTTGGGTTCACAGGAAATTGCAACTTTCCGGTCTGATTCAGGAAAACATGAAATGTCAGATTTTTGTGTGGAACAGAGATTTCAGCACTCATTCAGCTCAGCCAGCAGGTGAGGAGAAGCTTAACAGTAGCACATGGAGTCAGTGTCCACCACAGTAATCCCTTGAGCAAACAGCACATGAGGCTGGAAAACTCTCAAAGGGAAGTCAGAATGACCCTAGCAGAAAACCTTTCCTAAAGGAAACCACATCTGTTCAAGCTGGCATGGAGGACGGTTCTCAGGAGGAGCGAGATGCAAAGTTCAAGGGAACTGCCTGTGAAGACACACGGTGACGGTGCTGGGTTATATAATGTGCCTCGGTGTGAGGAAGCTCTTTGTTCTATTTACAAATCCCTGTATTACTGACAAGGAAACTTCGGTGGCTGCCTTCCAAAGACAACAATGAAGAAAGAAAGAAAGGTGGGTTTTTCTTTGTCTCGCAGCTCCCATAAATCCCCTCCTATTCTTAAACGTGATTTTAAAAATTATTTTTCTTTCCCCCATGTATAATCTCATTGCAGGTTTTACAAGTATAATTACAAAGCAATTAAATGTGGGAGCAGTGAGGAAGACTGCACCAAGGAACGCTGAGCCTGTTTGTTTGAAAACACCACAGATGCTGGTTACAGCTTTGAAACACCAAGGTTGTTGTGTCTGAAGAGTATTGTTTCATCCACAAAGAGGTCAAGTACTGGAGAACATTCTTGGATATTATGTGAGGTTTAAGTGAGGCTTGTTCCTCAAAGACTACCTTATAAACCAGTTTATCTGATACAAAAGCTCCCAAATGCTGAGAAAACTCAGGGTAAGATTGGAACACCAAGGGAGAGGATAGAGCAGAGGTCACAAAATAATGAATAATGCCGAGTAAAGGGATAGAGAATGAATAATCACTATTTGGTATAGCACAAGAACACTGATTTTCATTAAAAAACAATCACAGTCCTTTTTTTCTGCAGAAACAGGCTCTTATTAAATAGACTCCTCTAAGCCAATCTCTGGGACTCTGCCTCTACCGTTCGCTTTTCTGTACTCCTCAGGAAATATTTAGACTGAATGGTGTAGAGCTGTAATGTCCTCTGGGAATAACCCTTTGTACCTGTCACTAAATCCATTCTTTATATTTACTGGTGAACAGTTTGGCTGTAGACTAGATGCTGTTCTTGCTATTCAATGAAAAATTTATTTTGTGAGATTTTCATCGTTAGCTAATAAGAAGTTGTCTTTAATTTCCTGGGTACTTTGGGGAAAAAGGCATTTATTTGGCAAAAACACATTATAAAGAACTATAAGGTAGGGATAGTCCTTCCAAGTCTTGTTCAAACTCCATTTCAAACACCAGGAGTCCTTTATCTCAGCTCTCTATCTAGAAAAATATTTACCCTTTTATAATGACCTAATCACAGGAAGGGGCCAGGGCCCAATTTTCTCGTTTGCCTGCCTGTCTCATCGTGGGGTGAGGCTTGATGCAGGGTGTGTACCAGTCCCAGATCCCTGTGCAGAGCCTGCAGTTGGTGCTCAACACCAACAGCATCAACCAATGCTCTGGGTTCTGGGGATGGAGTCTGGGCGCTCTCAAAACACCGTGTGGTCATACTCAGCTTCTCCATCAGTGCCTTCCTACCATGTGAGCAGCCTGGCCACCTCCTCAGGAATCTCTGGAGCAACATTAATGTGGCTAAAGCAAGACCAATTAGGTTGTTGTTCCTACCTGAATGTAAAGAATGAGTGAAAGATCTTAACTGAAAGACTTTGGAACCATTCTGCTCAGGACAAAAGCAGAGCAGGAAAGAGCCCAGATGAGGTCATGGACATTCAGAGTTGAGCTGCTGTGTTTGCACGGGTGAAGATGCAAGCTGATCTCTCTGTAATAAGATAGGGTGGGAAAGGTAATATAATTAGGTTGCTTGTTGCCTTAAACCTTCCTTCTCTGTAATGCTAACTAAAACAAATGCTTCAAGGATATAGGTCATTATCCCTGATCAGCTGCCCAAAGGGAGGAAACAGAGGGTGGTAAACAGCTGACACCTGGGTGCAGCCAGCTTTGGATTTAATAGTGGAGAAAAGTGGCATTTTTCAGTGTAGGTTGGGATGGGTGAGATGTTGAACGGATGGGATGTTGAACAGGTGAGATGTTGAACGGGTGAGTTGGACCTCCAGAAGTTCTGCAAATGCTGGAACCTTGTGGCTGAGATGTAGGCAGGATAATGCAAATACCAACTGACTTTTTTTCCTCTTTTCCCTGCAGTAGGTGTGGGACTAAGAAGCACAGGTGACACCAAAATGTCAGCTGAAGCTTTGAAGCCATTTGACTCTTTCTAAAAGCTCTGTGCAGATCAGGTATTTGCAAGTGTATTGCTTCAGGCTCACAACCTCAGCCAGCCCTTGCTAGGAACATTACCACATTTCTGGAGCTGTGGTGGCTGTGGTGTGTCTGTAGCTTCAAACAGATACTTGAAGTGTTCTGAGAGGACAGAATACACATAGGTGGCTGTGATATCTCAAGGATTTGCCACGGCACCAGTGAGATCCTAAGGTTTCTCGACTGCAGCCACAAACTCAGTGTTCTCAAGTTATTACTCCGAAGGGAAGATGGTGCTTCCAGCGCACATTTACTCTCAAATTGTCCACTAGATTAGAGACAATTTGGAAGAGATCTATGAGCAATCTGGTTTAGCTCTCTGCAGACATTCCTCTCCAGCCACAAGCAGCTCATGAGCAGTTTGAGCCCAGCTCTAGTGCCAGGGATCTGTCACCTCACTGGCAGCGGGACTGGGCTGTCTCCTCGGTGATCCAAATTTTTGATGGCGTGAAGAAATGCGCATTCAGGGATGGCTGAGCGCAGGGATACTGAGGTGCCCTGCATTGCCTCTGTGTCCCAAAGTAGGATGGAGCAAATGGAGTAGCCTGTGGGCAGAGATGCTCTTGGTAAAGTTCAAACACGTGGGTTGAAATGGGTCTATAAAAATTCTTGAGTCAGTCCATACTTATGCGCTGTAAGGTAGTATATGGAGTTCTGGGGGTAACTAATGGAGGTAAGGAGTCCATCACTTTCATAGCCTGATGTGAGCTCCCAGAGGCTAGGAAGGGCTCTTGTCTCCTTTTATAGATGGTGCACTGAGGCACAAAGCTCCAGAGTACTGGGGAGAAACATGTTGGACAAATGTTTCTCGTTAAGAAATGTTTATTTGTCAGACACGATTCCTTTCATGTAGCATGTGTGGGAGTGTATCCATTTTAGTAAGATACTCTAGGAAATGTTTCCTTGGAGTCAGCACGGAATTTCTGGACAAAATGATCCTTCCTTGTGGCATGGTCATTCCTGGGCTGGCTGGGAGTCTGTAGATAGATCTTGGAGCTGAGGCTGGCAAGATGGGGAATTAAAAGAGGCAAAACTGATTCTCAGTCACTTCTGGCACAGCGATTTGTTTTTCCTTGCATGCTTTTGGTCCTTTATTACAAGGAAAAAAGTCCTCCAAAATATTGAGGAGTCCTGTTTTTGTCACAGTAGAGATGGGAAAGATTCCAGACTCTCCAAGATATTGGCAAATGGTGGAAGGTTTTCCAGCTCAGTTCAAGTTGCGACTTTCCCCAAGTCCCACATCTGTTCTGTTGCAGAGCTGCATATTTAACCCTGGTTTTCTGCATAGAAAATGATATAAATAAAACTATTTGCTTTTGTAAACTATTACTGCCCAATCACCTAGTGGAGAAAGGGCAAAGCTGGCAGCCAGGAACTGGAGACCCAGCAGCCATGTCCTCTCCTTTTGACTTCATTGTCCTCTGTTTCCAAGCTGGTATGTCAGACTGGTCACACCTCTCAGTTCTCAAGGCAGTTGTTCTCCAAAGTAAATACTTCTCTTTACATCATTTTCTTTGTATATATCTTTAGTATAAACCAAATCAACCTCTTGCTTTTTCAAGGCTTTTAAAATCATTTAGGACCTCTGTAGGAGACTGATAGGTGTTTTGAAGCACTCAATGGAGGACACCTCCTGAGCTAGCAAATCCAGAGCTTTCCTGTTGCATAGGGCACTGTCTGATGGCACCATGGGATTTGGGCTACCTAGTCCTCTGGGAACATCCACCTCAAGTTACTCGTCTTTGCCATTACCAACTGCACAGCTTTTGATTTCTTAAACTCTTTTCATCAATCCTGTTCTTTGCTCAAGTCTGCCCAACGGCTCAGAAAGGGAAATGGAAATGTCCAGGGGTCAAGCACAGAAATCAAGTTTTGTTAGATGAAAACTATCAAGAGAGACTGTGCTGCCTCTGAGTAGGGAGGCCAGAGGATCATTGGCTTATTTTGCAGTCTTGCCAAAAAACTCCTCTTGGATCTGTTGTTCGATGCAGCTCAGACTGATTTTCATCCAGAATAGCTCTTCATTTTTTAATTTTGGTTTCCTTTGTTTTTTTGGTTTTTTTTTTCCTTGTGAATTATTTATCCTGTGTTTCACCAAGGGAATCTAATTTTCTCATCTTCTCCCTTCCTAATATTTAAGATCTCTCTAGGTGTCTCCATAATGCACCCATGTTCCCTGATTGAAGGCGTTACAGGAAAAATACACAGTTGGCATTTTTAGCCTGCAGAGATAATATTTTTGTGGCTGTATACATTTCTATGTGCTGTAACTCTATCTACTTTAGCAGAAGAGCCCGTAAGATTGACAAGTGAAGCAACATATTTAAAATATGTATCTTGCAAATGTGTTAATGACTCTATAGGCTATAGGTCCCTGTGGAAATAAGAAGAGGCATTCTTTTAATAAACAATGGAGCGCATCCAGTTTTTCTTCCTACTTAAGTTATTTCCAGCACATTCACTAAAATGCTACCAGATTCAATAATATTTGTCTCTTTCTTGGCTTCTTACATACATAGCTTTCTTCCATGACAACAAGTCCAAGATTTTTTGGAGCCAAAGCAGGAATGATGATGTGTTTTTGTTGTTGTTGTTCTTCTAACCAGCTGTCTCTGCTCATCTTGCTGTCACTAGGAGAAGACATCTGCTTAGTAGATTCAATATTTTCACTTTGATTCTCAACAGGGAGGTCAGAGCCCATGCAAAAATGTCCCCCAAAATATTTGTTACCACAAACATTTCTTTTAAGACTGGGGTACTTTGTTTATTTAGTGTAGGCTTCATAAAATATTTAACTGATTCCCTTCCTGTAAAGCAAAGCACTTATGATTTCAATGCTAAAATCTGGACATGAGACATTTACCATCAGTGAGATACTGTGCAAGATACCAGATGGTGTAAAATACAAAGTCTAGTGGCTTCTGCTTTAATTTTATCAGATCATTCTGGTGAGATATTAGTTTGCTTTTTTCCCCCCGCTAAAACTGAGACCCAGAGAGTGAGGATTGTTAATGAAATTATCAACTTTACCAATTATTTGTGTTAATTTCATCAAAGTTCATTAGAAGAAAGGAGTAGTGCTAGTAATGGTTTGGATGTGCCAAAATGCTTCAGGCAGTTCTTTCTTCTAGGCAATTCTCCTTCCTCATTAACCAAAGATCCAGTCTAGCAAAACACTTCAATCCTTAAATCCACCTCGTTCAATGGAATGCTTAAACCTAAGCTAAAATCTCTGTGGGCTCAAATTGGATTTAAGCATGTCCTTAAAATGAAGTATGCTACACTAGCACATTGCTCAACTGTATTTCTCAGCACTGGAATTTAGCCGTTTTACGAAATTTTACCATTCCTGAGGCACAGGCAGCTATGGCCTAGACTGTAGATGGAGCAGAGCAGGGAGCAGAGCCTGAAATACGTGCAGGGAGGTTCATACTTCCCTGAGCTACCCCAAACTCACCATGACCAACAGTGAAATAATATGGAATTAGACAGGAGTGATGGCTAGGTAAAACTGAGCATCTTGTGAACCACTTGGAACTCCAAGATGTGCACAGAGATGGAGGGTTTAATGATGGTCGCTATCTCTGACACACTCACAGAAAATTGGGGAGTTTGTTGGAAATTGTATTTGTCATCAGTGAAGATTCCCTCGGGGTTTTGGCCCAGTCTCAATTGCTGTCAGAGATTTGTGATTCACTCAAGCCTGCTCAGTACCATGCCTTGCATTCCTGCCTGGGTGCAAACATGGGGAATGACAAAGCTTGGCCCATTGCTGTTCCTAGATTCCTTCCACCAGGCAGCACACACGTGTATCTCTCAATCAGAAACAAGCACCCTGTTTGGAAATTAATTCAGACTTGCAGGATGAGTCTTTTCTCTCCTGTCTGCCTAGTATCCATGCTGGTGTTTCCTCATTCCTTCCCCAGTGCCACAGGAATGCTGTTGCTGTGAGCTCAGGTTTTGCATGTGCTTCCAAGAATACCCTTTGGAGACTGAAGGGTCAAGTGTGACACTGCATGTCCTGGTGGAAGCTGGCGTCCTCCTGGCGAGGCGGTGAAAAGTGCTGTGGTTTGGGGCAGAGGAGTCTCCCGTTGATCAAACACTAATTGCATCTGATCTTTGTCTCTAAATTAGGTGGCAGCTCTCCCAAAAACACATGCTTAGTGTGTTTTCCAGCCTCCTTGGCTTTTACCCACAGAAGAATTAGTTCACCAGGTGGGCGACTTTCCTGTTGTTCTGGAATTGTTGCTAGTGAGGGAACGTCAGTTCCCCACAACTTCATCTGATTAAGAGCAGAATTGCAGCAAAAGTGACTTGGATTAGAGATAAAACGTATCCAACTGTGAAGCTCTGGAATGGATCTTATAAATGTTCTTATGAGCGGGGTAGATGAACCCCTGTCAGGTATGGTTTAGGCAGTGCTGCTCCTGCTTTATGGCCTAAGAGATGAAATTCCTGTGGCTTCCTAAAGGCTCTTCCCATTCTGAGTTTTTTGTTTGTGATTTTTGCATCTGAAATCTCACTGAAGAGACACAAATTCTGAAAAGCTCACCAAGATTTCACTTGCTGAGTTCTGGAACTTTGCACAGAATGGGGTCTGGTAGGAGGTCATGGTGTGTCATTCCCTGCTCTAAACCTTGTGCTGTGGGTTTCTAAGGGCTCCTCCAGGCATGAGAAGGTGAACTGACTGGTCTAAAGTCACACAACACAGGGAAAGTTGGAGCAGGAGCCAAGTTTCCAATCTCCTAGTCATGCACCTTAAACACTAAAAAACTTAATTTCCTTGAATTAATACTGGCCCAGGCTGGCTCCTGTATTCCTGCCTCCTGACTGGCCTATGCAATGTCAAGTATTTCAGTCTTCTGCTGTTTAATTCATTTTGCTGCTATGGTGCAGGGTGCGGTAGATATTACCAAAGGAATGATTGTATGTTTGCCAATATTTTTGATTCTTTCCAGGCAAGGAGCAGATTTTCACAGCCAGGCTTAACACCTTGAATTTTCTACTTTCATTTCCAAAGCGTATGATATTGGTCATGATAGGAAACTGAAAAAAACTCCAGAAAATTCATGCTGTGTTTGACAAGGCAGTGACCATTCTGGGCAGCACGTTACAAGGGTAATGGGCTGCAAATCAAACTTCTGCTGCTGTGCTGCAGAGGATTAGTCACAGTTCATCTACCAGCAAAATGGAGGTAGTAGTAGTTACTATCTCAAACTCTGGAGGCTCAAAGCTTAAAACTTTTGGGATCATTTAAAGGAGGCTGCTGTGGATGGGCACAATATTCTATCTTCTGTTAACAGCACTGGAAAATTTCATAAGCTTGATGGATAAAGAAGCAATAATTGTTGGATATGGGACAAGGAAAATATTTGACCACTGGTTTTCTCTGAAATACTAAATGGAGAACACTTGTCTCTCATCTTGGGCCAAAGGGGTTTTTTTAGTATTCATATCCTTCCCCTAGATACCAGTTGACACAACACAAGGACTGTTGCAGATCTGGAAGAAAACTTGAAGAAAAAAAACCAAATCGGGCAACAGTTCCTGTGTATATCTCCCATTGAGAGCTCCACTAAGCTGAGGTTGACAGACATGGGTGGCAGGAAGCCCCTGGTGATGACCACCTGCTCCTGGTGGAAGAAAATCCCATTGTGAGTTGTCCTTGGGGCGCAATGCAGGAGCATGACCTCGCAACCCTGTGGCTGAAGCACTCAGCTGGAAGGAGACAGGTGAACTGTAGGTTCTGCAGGAGGGAACTGAACCTGGGTTTACAGGGCCTCAGGGGAAGGCTTTGGCTGCTCAGCTTGAGCTGGTGCTACGGTCTCTTCCATCTGGAGATGAGCCGTGCCCGAGTCTTTCACAAGAGGCCATGTTCACAGAGTACTGCTGGCTCTCTAGGTAACACCTGCGGCACGGGGGCCTGGTGACTCATGCACCATTCAGCTTTGGTTTAGGATCTCAGCAGGGTTTAAACACTGGGTAGGCGGCTAGGATAATGCTGGGGTATTTCTAGTCATAGTCCTAATGCTTAGAAAACACCTGCGACTGCTCTCGGAGATTTAGCTGCAGAGTTTCTAAGGAGAGAATCTGGCCCTGGCAGGCCTCTCTGTTCCTGGGGGGAATTTAGCACCCTGGTACACAGGGCCAGTGCTGGACACCAAATCAACCCCAGATGGGGGTTTTGCACTGAGGACTAAATTTGAGAAATGCCATGCTCCGTTCTGAGGGGTCAGCCAGGGTGGGGTGAAATCTCTTGGAGTCTCTGATTGGGAAGTACACTGGTTTGGCAGCCAGGAAGGTGGAGAGAGGCCGAATCACAACTCTCTGCTACAGCTTCTTAAGTCCTTTAGGCACTTACTGTCCTTTCTTTGTGTCCAAACGAGCAATCTTGCCCTTCTGGGGCTGTCAAACACTGACTGTGGACATTAAAGCTGGTAATGGGATAAGATGTGAACATCTTCTGAAAGCACACACCAGAGCCCTTTATTTTAAAAATGAAATGCATTTGAAGTGCCTAAAAACTCACCCAGAAATCTCTTTCCAAATGAGTTAGGCTTGGCAAGGCTCCCCTCCACAGCCTAAACACAATGTAACCCTTCTGCCTTCCCGTTCTCTTCAGGGCAGATGCAGATACCGAACAGCTACTTAAAGGGTAACATTCCATTGTAAAACCAATCACACTCAACATCCCGATTTATTTTAATTGCAGTCCTTAGAAATAGCCACAAAAAAATCAAACAGAAAGCAATCAGAAAATAGTTTCCCTTCCCCCTCTCCTTAGTATTCGCTACGAGTTTTGCTTTGAATATGTGAGAAGGCAGCTCCTTTGAAACTCCCAGCACCTTTTACCTCCCCTCACCTTGTTCTTCGCCCCAGCCGGGGAAGAACAGATTAAAAGTTGGTTGGAGAAGCACCCAAAGAATCACAAGGAGTCCTGGACAAAACTTCCTTGTGAAAAGTTGGATCCTGCAAGGCACAGGGTGCATTTCTGGGTGTAAGGCTCCTCCGGTTCGGGGATGCAGAGCAGGAAGGTGATGCTCACGGGCTCGGGGCCACCTGCAGCCCCGTTCCCCTCCCGCCCGGGTACCGGAGCCGCTGCCGCCCGCCCCCCGCCCCCCG